>CM075184.1:26684093-26704093 GCA_037577475.1 Chaunax sp. Z400
TTGACACATTTCAGTTCTCTGGATAAGAATAGTGGAACGATCGACTGATAGACCTCTCAATATGTGGCTAGTACAACCCAAAAAAATAGCAGAAGAATGTGATTAGTAGTACTTTTCTTGCATTATTATTCTGCTTGAACCACACACTCTGGAACCAATTGGTGTGGAGCAAGATGATTAATGCTGCATTTCTCTAACCACTGCAACTGGTTGTCACCATTATAGAGTGACTACTGAGAAGTAGTGGCAATCTACCATCCAAACCAAAATGTTATTAATATCCAGCAGTGCTGGACAGGTTTCATGCATAAGCGAACCCATTAACAAATGCAGTTTTATTGGATGCTTTATCATCTTCTAAGGCCCACTTGGTCAGGTGAAGATTATCAGCTGCAAAAAAAAAATTATTCTGTGTGCAGAAGGGCTGGATCTCCTGAAACGCTACAAGGTTCTGTGAGATAAACCGTTGGCGTGTTCTTTTTTCTGTCCTGTTTCTCTACCTGTCCATTTCAACTCAGTGTATATTGGGTACGACAGGCTTTGTGAATGAAGCTTTCACAAAGTGAATGCCAAGCACACATTTCTCTTTATTTTCTCCTCTTCTCCGTCCTTCCCTTACTCCCCTTTGCACTCCTTGCTTTCTTGTTGTCTTTCCCTCCATCTGCCAAAGATCTGAGGGGTTTTCATCTCTTTGTTAGATCTCTCCCTCTCTCTCTCCACGCGTTTCTTTTCATCCTGGTAAAGCTCAAGTGTGGCAAGCATACCCTTATACAGGAGTACGAGTCATGTTTGACCGTGACCTACAAACCCCAGATCACTTCACATCAGTCCAGTCCTCACAATAGACATAACCTCTGTTCAAAAGCCTGTGACCTGTGTTTACATGTCGTCGTTATGTGATTGTAGGCCTCAGCCTTATGTATTTCCTATAATAAGTAGGGGATTTGGAGATTCAGAGACTCTTCAGCATCATGGTTATTTAGTTTTAATTTCTGAGTTGTTTTTCCTCTTCACTTTTGTGGTATCTCAAGAGCAAAGAACAAAAAAGGGTTAGAAGGGTTACATTGACCTCACAGTGAGGTAATTCTCAGGAAACATGTTAGTATGTTGCAAAGTATCATAATATAGATCAAATCTCTTAGTTACATTTAGATCATCAATTACATCAGTTACATCAAAGATTGCATGCTCTGTGCCTGCGAATAGTCTTTATTTCAAAGAGAAGACTCGCTGTCTTTGGTTATTAAGGATGCTGCAAGGAAACTGCTTTTCTTCTCTCTCTTACTCGTCATTTCTATTTCTCTATTCTCTCTCTCTTTTCATTACATTTTTTTTATATTTCTCCACTTCTCTGCCCTTCCAATCTACCCTCTGCTCTTCAATAATCCCCCTTTACTCGCTTTGTCCTGTCATCTGACATCTTTGTTGATCTCAAAGACTCTCTCCTTTTACAGTTATTGTGTTGGAAAACACACAGTCACTCGCTGACAAACACAGTTAACAGGCATGTATGCCGTGTATCACAGCATGTATCACACACCATCAAACAAACCCTGACACGGCAATTTCATGATCCTAGAAAAGCCTTCCATTGGTGTGGATAAAACAAATAAATCTAGGCTCTTGTTGTTGACTTCGCCTTTGTGTCATCAGCACTGCTGACTATCATATGTACTCTGAACTGTCCAATCCATGGTAATTCACATCCAGAGAGAAAACAGGACACATACTCATACAGTAAGAAGCACAAGCAGGCATAGAGATGCTCACAAATGCACAGATGCATGAGCACGAGGATTCGTTATTCATGAAGATGTATCCATGCAACAAATAGGGATAAACAAAATATAAGACATAATGTGTGGAGAGAATGAGCGCATGCTTGATGTCTGGACATATTTAGTGTTTGATGTCGTGAATGAGTTTCTCTACTTCTCTGTTGTTCCCTTATCTTGTCTGCCACTGTATTTTTTTCTGCTTGCATTCTGCATATATGCCACATTTAAAGAAATGTTTTCACATTTTGGAAAATGCATGGGCTGGGAGCTTTGCCTCAAAGATGTAGAGCATGAACATCGACTTAAGTCATAGGTTTCAGCACTGATAAAGTGGAAACGTCTGCTCATCAATTCATATAATCAGGTTGATTTCATCAGCTTGATATCACGGCTGTTTAGCTAGCATCTGCCACCCTCAGGTATAGGACAGAATCTAGAAATATAATTTTCCATATCTGTTCAACAACTTCTGTCTGTATTCAGATAGAAGACTGGGAGTGGGTGTGGTTTATACCAGACATCTTTGTAAACAGGCAGATGTATTTTCTAACCTCATTGGCAACGCATTCTTGTGCCTAAAAAGCCTCTTTCTGCTTCTCTCCCTGTGTCTCTGTTGACTGTCTTTGTCAGCAGGATGTTTTATGAAGTCACCCTTAAAACACAACTCACTTTGTTAATTTTTTGTTTTTATTCACATGCAATTCCATTTTCACAACAGTCAAAACCAACATGTTACTGTTTGACATTGCCCCAAGCAGGTGCACTTACAACCTTAATAAAAAGCGGAAGTAGCCCTATGGCAATCAGGAGAAAATTAAAAAAAATAACGAGAAAAATACTGAAAAAGGAAGTGTTAACAAATGTGAAAAATATTAGGATCCACCACTTTATTCAGATCCTTTAGTAAATTTGATAGTTTCTTCTTAGAAACACTCCCCACCCTTTCACCCAGTTCCATTCTAATCTATCAAGTACTTAATGTGTAATTAACAAAAATGTTTTTTTGTTTTTTTTAAACAGCCATATCTTGCAATGCTCCAAAAAAAAATTGGAGAGAAAATCCTGAGTTTGGCCGTTTATCCAGGTCTACAAAGTTACATTTTTCTATACCAAACCCTCCAACCAACTTTTCATGAACACATTCAATATTAAGATTTTGTTTTTATATAATGATTCAAAAGATTGGTACTAATTATTAAATATCATTTCACTCTAAAAAAAAAATGATTGCAGTTCTGTCAACTTCCGGTAACTAACACAGAATTATAACCAGCTTCAGTCATGAATAATAACAAAATGATTTTGCCCTTAAATATCTGTGTCAATTCATTATAAAGTTAAGTGACTGGACCTCAGAATTAGAATGTCCATGCAAATTGAGATTAGCATTATAAGTTTGTCCTCTGTTTCTTTATTAACCTTTGAGTCTGCCCAAGGAAAAATGTCAGAAAGGGAGACTGTATTCAGATGTAGATGTCTCAGAGAGCAGAATCTAATTAAAAGATACAAAAAAAGAAAAAAAAATGGTAGCTGGCTGGTCTGGGTTTGGAAGGTTGCCAGTGAATTCAAAAGCAGTTAAAGTCATGTTTGTATGGAAGATGTAACACTGGCTTAAGGGAGGCTGTATCTATTTAATGGTACAGTGGAACGTTAGAGTAACTTTAAATATACACATTGATTAATTAAAGATTTTGCAAGAAAAAACAAAACAAAAAAATTCCTACAGTTGGAGTAAAAATCTAGGTCAAAAATCTATTTATATTCTCATTGTGTTTTTGTGTAGGCGGGGAAACAGCAATTTACAGTTGATTGAAAGCTGCAAAAAGGTTACTGAAGATTAGTCCTTTCATTTATAATGGCCTTTTAACGGTTAGGTCAAAAGTTAAATCAATGTCCCAGACGAGTTTTTATATCTAGAGTTCCAATCGAGCCAAAATGAAAAGGATGGGGTCATGACATCAGCCATTTGATCTTTCTCCATCCTGTCTGCAGAGAGGAATCCTGATAAAATGCTGCTGTCATAAGGTTTTTGTGTGTCAGTGTGTGTGTATGTGTGTGATTACTCTTTCTTTGGGTCAGATGAACACTTCCCTCTTTTGCAGTTAATCGATAAAGTCTGTGACTTTTCTCTCAGTAACCCACTCTCCATCACTCTTATGTCCTTTCCTTTCCTCTTCTTTCCTTTCCTTTCTACTTGTTATGGCAGGGGAAGGACCAAAGCATCTTAATCTTCTCTTGTGACTGAAGTGAATTGAGATAGAGCTCATCAGCATGCATGAGCCGTTCTCATAAAGTAACTCAATCATATTTTGCGTGACTTCATGTTCGACAGGAATCATGACCTCCTTTGGAATTCCTCCGGCAAGATACAGTGCAACACACACACACACACACACACACACACACACACACACACACACACACACACACACACACACACACACACACACACTTTGACCTATGCATGTATTTATGCACATTTCAACAGCGCACACATTCACTCTTTCAACCACAGCCATGCACACACTGCTCAGCACTCAGTCAAGCTGCCACTTTGGTTTGACACCAGCTCTCCTGTCTCATCATTAGTTTTAGTGAGAAATGTCCTGTCCCCTCAACAAAAACAAACATGGCAGGCGGTGACAAATCAATTAATCAGGCGAGGCATTTGCCAATAGTTATGTTTCACTTACAACTAATGTGCATTGAATGTCTCAGAAAGTTTCCAATAATGCATGGACAACACTTTGAGTCAGCATCCCCCCTGATAAATGAATCATCGGAGTCAGATAGATCGCTGTCAAAACATCAAACTGCTTTCTATGACTGATGATTGTCTTCCACACTAACTGAATTGATGGACCTCAGAACTTATTCTCATGTATTTTTCCCTTTCTCTCTCTCCTCTACAGCCTCTGGCCTGATTTAGATAATTGATTCCTGTACTGCTTTGCTTCCTTTTTTTTTTAGGATCTTGTGTTTTTGTTGATGATAGAATAAAAATGGATCACACCCCAAAACTCAGAACTGTTGCATTATCATGAGATTTCTTTAGAATGATGGTAAAAGTCAAAGACATTAATTTGTTTCGTGACATGAGTGGACCCTCATACAAGCCCTCATTCAGCCTTTCTTCCCTTCGCCCCATAGCCGATGACATTTGCTTCCTTCTCCTCTCATGATTACTACCGTCTTTTTCTATGGTCTATTTCAGTTGATCTCTTTTATATGACCTCATCAAATCCCTGGTTACTTGAATTTCTCTTTGTCTCTACTTCCTGTCCACAGTCTCATTCTATCTGAGACTTTTCCTCTACTGCTCGTCTCCCCCTCAGCTTTGCTGTTTTCTTCCCTCAGTTTCTTCTCTTCTCTTTCCTTTTCCCCCTCTCTGTTCTTTTATTCTGTATTCTGTCTTTTGCTTATCCTCCTCCTCCTCATTCACTCTTTCCTGCCTATCTCCTTTCGTCCTCTCTCTCTCGCCTTTATTTTTCCCTTCTCTCCCAGCCTCCCTTTCTCTAGTTGATCAGACTGCCTAAGCAGCCAAGCTGCCGGAGGCGAGAGCAGACAGAGGAGCCACTCTGTCCGACCTCCCTCCCTCTCTGGAAAGGCAAACTAGTGCCGACACTCCAATAAGCTGTAAGGAGACAATTATTAACCATTTACAGTATATCAGCGCCACGTCTTTCTGAGTTAGTGCAGCACATCTCCTGCTGTTACCCTACGTATTGGTTTTCATACTTGTATCCTCTCACAAGTTATATTTTTATTGATTGATTGGTAGAGATTTGCAACAGGGAAACCAGCCTAGAGGTTACAGTTTGCTTGTTACAAAAAAAAAAAAAAATCATTCGTCAAATGTAAGCTTACTGGGAAAATCTGAGGGGATGGAACACAAATAAGACATGATCTCACATCCCACTGCAACTGGTCTCAATGCCCCTACAGCAAGGCATTTAACCCCAAACGGCCCCACTGGCTCTGTTCAGTGTCCATCATATAAAGACTGTAATTATACTGCGCAGTTCCCTTGTGTGAATGTGTGTATGTGAAGCTGAGTATTTGATGCAAAGCGCTCAAATAAGCAATTTAATTTAAATTATGATCAAATAAGTTCTTTTGTGAAATGCCTCTCTGGCGGAGCACAGCCAATGTCAATAGCACCAAGCTTTTAATGACCACATATTTGCAACTTGGACTGATTCTGTGCTTTTACTTGTCTCTCTTTTCTACTTTTTCTTGAACGAGAGAAATTCTTTTACAGTAAAGTGAAATTCCCACGTACAAATACAGATGAAAAGGCACGCTGGCTGTGTCCCAATACCTTAAGCAATAAGCCGCTCCAGCTTGTTCCATATAAGTGAACGTTCAGCCAAAGATTCCGACCCTTCTTTTATTTTGAACTTGATTTCCGTCTGGAGATTTTGCTCTGCATTGCCATGTCTGTTTGAGTCTGTGAACAGACTGCCCACTTCCTTTCTGTCTTTTAAATGATTATAGTTGTAGAGCACTGTGAAAATATGTTCTCCCCATGAATCAATGCTAATGACATCATTGTGATGCTCGGTCTCACACGCCTTTCTCTGGGGTTTCACACTCCTCTCTGGCCTTTCCTCCCCCCGCTGTTTTTCTTGCACTGTCTCTTCCCTGCTTCCTCTCGTCTCACCTCATCATAGAGGAGGTAAAGCCATGTGAGGCAACTTGCATGCAAGCCAGCCCTCCTCATGGGTCGACCCAGTGAAAAGTCAAATATTGCAAAGATCTCCCGTCATGCATCCATCATCCATTATTTCTGTATTTCTATCACAGCGAGTGGTTTTCTTCAGTGTTGCAAAGCAGAATTGAGTATGTTTTACCTATAAGCAAATGTTGAAATGTGGTTAAATTCAGTATAATAATTTGAAGTTGCATATTTTGTCCCACATTCAAATGAAGAATACTTTTTACTACCCAGTGATTGGTTCTCAGTTGTTTTATTTGTGTAAATCCTCTGAAATCTTTGATTGCCCTACTGTCGAAGTCGATTGACTATTGATTTAGACCTTCAGTGACCAAAGACGAATGGACCAAAATTATCAGTGTGACTGTTACTATGACCCATGTTCATCAATTCAACCAGTCAAAATACTGTACAGCATGAAATGGCAAAACTGCAATGGCAAGTTAGCATTCATTAAAAAACAAAAACAAAACTAAACCAAACATAACAACAACAAAAAAAGTATGATTTCTTCTCTGGCCGCTATCTGCTTCACAAGCTGCTCCTTTTTGAGGTTTTCCGATATGCATCGTCGTGCCAATGCTATAGCAGGTGTCAAAACATGACAGTGGTGCAGACAGATGATTCGAGTTGATGTCATCTCCTCCAGCATCAGCCTTCCGTCCTAGCAATTCACCAGGCATTCATCTCAATGTCTGACATGCCTCAAAACTGGTATTGCATAGTTTGACACAAATTGCAGCCAATACTTCAGTTAATCTATCTTGCACTTCACTTGCAAGATTGTTGTTTTGCACACACTGCCATGTGTAAAATAAAAGCCCAGTGTGAATAATCATTTAGACCTTTTAATGGAAACCAAAGCTTAAATTTTGCAATGAATGTCTGCATATCTTACCGTATCACTGACACATTACTTTACACATTAGGCTTTGTTAGTGCAGGATATATTTATTTTTCTGACTCATTCATTCTGGCACTAAAATTACACCCACAAGAGAAGAGCCTTTTCTTCTGCTGCAGAGACGTTACTAAATATGTGATGTGGTTTCTCTCCCTTTGTTTTTTTGTTTTTGTGTGTGTGTGTGTGTGTGTGTGTGTGTGTTTATGTCCGCATGGCTACATGCCTGTCTCTGCATGTGTGTGTGTGTGTGTGTGTGTGTGTGTGTGTGTGTGTGTGTGTGTGTGTTTGTCCATGCGTTCACTCACAGCTCCAGCCAACGCCCAGATTGTACACTCAGGTGCAGCGTGCAATGTCAAGGATGATAACATCAGTGAGAGAATCTACACCATCAAAGAAGGAGACACACTTGTGCTTCAGTGTATTGTTAAAGGACACCCGCGACCGCAGGTAAGCTCCCAAACCATCTGATGATGAACTGCTTTACATGTGTGCTGATGACGATCCTGTTATCCGGAGTGACTATCACTGAGTGAGCGCGTGTGTCCGTTTTGAGACTGCTGCTAAAGGACACACTGGAAACACAATCGTGTTTACCATAAGTTGTCAGCAATCCAACATGCTGTGCAAATTACTTGAACGTTGCAACTCATGGTTGGAGGGATGAATGACACCTTTCCAATGTTTGGTCAAATTACACACATGGCTTATTCAGAATGGTATCATATAGCAGTCTGAGAATTAAGTTATGATAAGAACAACTTACATAAAATGCTTTTTAGAATAATAAAAAACAAGTTAGCAGGTTGATTTTTTTTCTTTATGGATATTAATGTCTTGGCGATCAATCTGCTCCCTGCATTTATGCATTATCTAAAAAAATAACATCCATCCATCCTTCCTCCAGCTAATCAGAACTGAATAGTCTCCTTGGCAATAGTGTAATCAATGAGCCATGATCAGCACTCATACCCCCTTCTATCTCCTATTTCAATCTCGCTGGATTGTAAGTGCATGTTTCATATTCAAGCTAATACTGTATCTCTGTCTTCATTTTCCTGGCACAAACATAGCAAAGCCCAAGGTCGTATCAAGCTATTGATGCTGACATAATTCATGAACACTTCCATAAATCTGTCAAAATCTCACTTTGTTTACATGGTGCCTGTTTTCACACCAGCATGTTGGGACAAAACATGACTGAAGGCGACGGTGGCACATTCTATAATTACCATCAGCTACAAAACATGGCCGGCCCTGGCTATCATAGAATAAATGATACATCCATGAGGCATTAGTCATATTTAAGGTGTCACCGTGCTTCTGTTTGTGCTGAGTCACAAAATGTTCTTTACCTACCTAACAGTGGTACGAACTTATATTATGCCCTGCTTTAGTTATTTCAGGTGGACACTGATATCACTGGAGACCCGAGTCCTATGTGTCGTCAGTGACACATTCACTATATGAGGTTTAACAATAGATACATTGTTTTGATGAATAAGCACAGCAGTAGCACATTATTTAGAGAATATGCTTGTGACTTAAAGGTCATAGGTTTTATTCCCGGGAGCACATGACAGGCTAAATTTGCTCTTCCAGCTGCAGTTACTTAAATTATAGGTTAGTCTGTTCATGTGACTCATAAAATGGTACAAGACAAAATAAGGATCACATATGCCAAGACAAATACACACTACACAGTATGATAAATCACAGGATGGAGTTTTTGCTTTCCACTTCAGTGCATCATTTAATTTCCTTCTGTCCTTTTTAGCTACACTGGAAAATAAGTGAAGAGGAACAAGCGCTATTATATAACAGCTCAGATTGGGCTACACATGCTGCGTTTGGAGTGCAGCCGATTAGTAACCTTTATTATTTCGTAGACATGTTCTATGAGAGCAGTTTGAGTGCACACACACACACACACCCGCCTGAATATATGTACATGCAACATTTGCAGAAAACACGCTCACATAAATGCACAGCAGTCCTACATATGCTCAAACAAGCAGCAGTGGACTCGGCCAACTCTGGACACATCTGGGATCCTGGGTTGACCTCCAGCAAAACATTTTGGACCAGGGTCTCTGCGTGTGTGAGCTCACAGAGCCAGATGTAAAATGAACCGAGGGGACTGCAGAGGGGTTGTGTGTTTTGTGTGTATTTGTGTGGGAGTGTGTGAGGTGAGAAAAGCAGTGCTCCTCACGGGTGCATGTCCACTGGCATTACATCAACGTGAATAAAACAGTGCCTGTGTCGAGGCCTTGTTTTCTTCTATTTGTGTTTATGTGTTTGTCGACTTAGCTTGTTTGTGCGGTTCTAACTAATCATTTCTGCAAATTAATCACTTGTGCGTAAATGAAAGATCTCATTACACACTGATCTGTTGACCTAACCTGCCTTTACTAAATGTTGTTGTAATTTCTCTTTTATTTATTCCATTCTTCTCTCTCTCTCTCTCTCTCTCTCTCTCTCTCTCTCTCTCTCTCTCTCTCTCTCTCTGTCCCATACTTCTATCTTTGTGAGGACATTGACATAATGCATTGCCTAGACCCTTACCTTAACCTTAGCATTCACAACTAACATAAATGTAATTACAATCTAATGCTTAAAACCAGCTTCACCTTCAAACAGTCCTTTGAATTTGCAAGGGCTGGCCAACATGCTCTCTCTCTTCAATTTGTCAGAAACTTACTTCAGTCCTCACTATGTGCCAAAAACAAGTATTACAGTAGTACACGCACACAGATGAACACCACATTTACATGTCCTGTGCTCCAGAAAAAATACATACCAACTTTTAAAAAACTTTTACTTTCACTTGCACCGGAACAGTAATCATTACAGAAATGTACTCTGAAAAACACACACAAGTTCATTCCCCTGGAGCTGTTTATAGATGTAGGAAATTGCGTCAGTGATTGCTTGTTCTCTGGGTCGGAGGTGGGAGTGTATTTTGAATAATGATCACATTGGTCACATTGTCAGAATGTAAAATGTATATATAGTGTGTGCACAAGCAAGACTTACACTGCCTCTGGCAAAGAGACATTGGTTGCGTGAGTATGAATGTGTGCCTGCCTTCTCGAATGTGTGCATGTCTCTGTGTGTGTGTGTGCCTGTCTGGGAGATATTGTGCATGTAGACACAGTAACAAAGGCAGACAGACACAAAGAAATAGATAACAGCAGTGAAAGCATTCCAATAGCTGTTTGTCCTTGGACAGGAAAAGTGAGTTTAAGACAACATATCTTGAAGAAAATATGCATTTAAGGGTCAGCTTTAAATTGTCTCGCATTTTTAAGATCCTTAAGAAAAAATGAAAATCCATTCCCTCAGAAAAGTGTTAAGGTCCAGTGGCAAGTATCTTTTGACCAGGGCTTTTTTTTTTTTTTAGTGAGACTGGAGCACGCTCAACCAAAAGATGTTGCTGGTGAGATTTCCAACCGTTGTTATAGAACTTCTTAAATATTAGGCTTGGGAAAATATAAACTTATCTACAGATTTGATAGTAGCATGTGCCAAACCATCCATTAGTCCAGTGAAGCAGGGATATGAAATATATCCTGCTGATAAGATAAATGCAAATTTTGTATTCTCATACCTGTATGACAATAACAAATGAAGGGAAGAGGGAGCGTTCCACTGGGTTATTAACATGACGTCTCCAGCAGTGGAGAGCAGCCTCTCTGCTGCACCGTTAGCTCTGGGAAAACAACAACATTTCTAGACAACGCTGCATGGATTCCAAGTTATTTTCTTCACCACAGAGTTGGTTTAAGTTTTTTTAAATCTGCAGTTTGTGTTGGTCCAACGTTCTTCTACGTAGAGTTTGCTCCACCAATGTCTCTGGGTGATAATGTCCAAAGTTCACAATATACTGTGTTTGTCTCTAAAAGGTAATCATTGAGTCATTACTTCCAAGCATGCTCACAACTGCTTGCCTTTTTTGATGATGATTTGCCAGATCACTCCTCTGTTTGTCTGTTGTAGACTATCCCGGTGCTACACTACTACCCTTACAAATGAGTCCTGCCTTTTTTAATTCCATCAACAATTCATTAAATAACTTATAGAAAGTGCATTTCCCCCAAAGTCCCAATGCTTAGGCCTGGCACAGGGCTTACAGTATAAAAGTTCAAGGCATATTTATGGATGACACATAGAGACCATATATCTTCAACAGAACAGTCTTGTGTGTTTTTAGGAAAAAAAAATCCTCATCTTATAATCAAAATAACCTCTCCAGAATAAAAAAACACAAGACATTTTTTATGTCAAGAGTTTTTGATCCTACACATGTTACCAGACACGACTCTTTTTTCCATTCTGGACATTGAGTTTGGTATAACTGACAAAATAATCTCAACTCTTCTGTTTGAGACACATCTCAAGGACTTTGTCAGCAAATGAAAGTGGCTCTAAAGTCACCTGACGATAAATCATCATATCATGATGTCGGATGACAGCTCAGCCAATCTCATTTTATTGTGAAGACGGTTAAAATGTGGTAGAAAGCTGCAAATCAATCTGTTAAATCTGCTTTGAGCTAAGATTATTTTGGTCCAAATGTTCATTTTTTTTTATTATCTTTTTATTTTCGCCTTTGTCACTCGAGTAATTTCTCAACCAGTGACGACTTTGACTTTTGTAAGGAAATCAACCAACAATATGATGAAAACACTTATTTTATTTTAGATTATTCTCATTTTCACTTAAAGGGTGTACAGTCGTGTATCTTACATTCACAATGCCTTAAATATATTCAGGAAGGATTAAACACTCTGGAACTTATACTTGCCAGTGACACACTAGCAGTAATGGACTTGTGTCAAGATCATATGTAAATATGTATTCAAATGAACAGCATGCTGTTAATGTCAGAGAGGGAGAGATCAAGATTAGATAATGACAAGATGAAAAAGGACAATTAAAGAGAAATCGAATGATAAAAGATTATGGTGGCTCTAGTGGAATGATGAGAGATAAAGTGATAAGAGAAAAAAAAGTGATGTTTATCATGATAAAGAGGAAAGAATGATTCAAAGTCATGTCTGCGTGTGGGTGTGTGTGTGTGTGTGTGTGTGTTTGTGTTTTTGTCAGTATGTTTATCTCAACATATGTATAGGGGCATGGAAACCTGGTTGTGTTTTAAAATTGGAGGAGCAACACTGAAAGATTTAATTTCCATAAAAAAAGAAAAATGCTGCTTTTTTACACCGTACTTCGATCCTGGATCAAGTCGAGACAGAACAAGAAGGCATCAAGAACAGTATATATTTAGGCGAATCAGGACAGGAAATGATTATTAGCGATTATTATATTTGAAATATCTATTAAAACATTATGCAGTCTGAAATGGTAGTAAGCTGTAGACTGTTCTATCGCCACTATTCAAAGGCAGTCTGCTGTTGTGAGTGAGAAAGAGAGCGGAGCAGCACAATAGCTTGAGATATTAACAGTGAATGGACAAAATCAAGGAAGGGATGCAGTAGTAAAATGATAGGTGTATATCCTATAAATGACCTCTGCGTATTAAGTAATGGTAAACTCATGAAAAAGGTGAGTAAACCTACATTGTACAGATGTACGGATCCACTATGACATCATCTAAATCAGCTTGTACACATAAATCATCCACCTGAACACATCATTTTCTCTGATGTAAAGACCCACAGCTGCATGGACATTACACACCACCTCTGCCTGTCCCAACAGGCTATATTACCTTATTACTTATGCCGAGTAGTGCAGGTTTTCCAGGTGATTTCTTATTGTGAGGTGTATTAATGTAGTAGCTGTCAGTGATTTTAAATGTTTCCATGCATGCAGTAATGTTACTGCAGCAAATAAGCAAATATTGTGGCAAATTTTAAGCAACGCAAATAAAGCATTAGCTTGATGGGACTTAAAGTCTCCAGAGGAAAGAGACAGCTGTGACAATGCTTAGTATTATCAGGAGGATGACTCTTTACTCCAACGCCACTGTACGAACCTGAGCAGTCTTTGTAACCTTATGACTTTGTGGAGGAACACACGACATTAATTAACATTAGATCCTGATGATCCTCTTGGCGTATTGGTTGATTTATGTAATCAATGATGTTAAGCTGCTGTTCCTCTTGCCTTTGCACACAGGTCTTCCTTCATGGAGAGACACTTCACCCTATTTCAGAATTTCTTTTATTTTAGTTTTTATTATCTGCCAAGGCCACTGGTAAAACTGTGATCCATGAATGACTTGTTGTGTTTGAAGAAGATGGTTAAACTGTATTTGCATGTTCCACTAATCCCAATTAGTGTTAGAGCTAATGCAAAATATTAATAGCCACGGTTACACTAAAGAGTCAACTCTTTATTTGAACATCCCATCTCTACAGCCAATCCTTCTCTGATTAGCTCATGTTGGGTGGGCAGGCTGCAATTCAGCATTTTGGCAACAGAACAGTCCTATTTTTAGCTCATTTAAAGTTTGGCTGGAGACATTGGACCAAAGAGGTTCATCTAACACACCCTAGTCTGTCTTTTCCAATGCTTTATCGTTAGTCCATGATCAGACTGACGATGCATGGCATGTTTTGAAACATACTCCTCTTTGATTGACTGCCAAAGCACGGTGTGGCAAACTGACCATAAAAAAAAGAAGGGTCCAAAATGTGTGGTTTTTAAAAAATTACTTGTACTTGTCAGGTGCTTAAAAGAATGGCAGAATGACCATTGATGTTCTATAAAAAAAGTTTACTTTCAAAAGACAAAAACGTGGCGTAGCAAAGCCATAATGTTTCACCCTTAACTGAATAATGGGGATGCATTTGCTCCATTTGCTCCACTTGCTCCATTTGCTCCGATGTCTATTAGCACTCTGAAAAAGAGCTGTAGAGATTTAATTTAATTTACTTGGAGAGTTTGACTGTCCCACCATTGTAACATCATCTGTCTATTTTCTTGTCACCCTCCTCTGGTTGATTCATCTATAAGGACACATGTTTCATAAATGAGTCAACCAGAGAGTTGAGATAACATCCTTCCTCTTAGCCAATGAACATATAACAGAATTAGTTAGAATAGAGTCTATGTAAACAGTGAGTGTGCTGACCTCTGTCCTAGTGTGTTCTGCTTCAGTAGCAAACTGCAGAATTCAGTTTTTGGTCCCTTTGGGCTTACAGAGTTTCCACTGGCTGTATTGATAACCTGATCCGTGTCACCCCAGCTCTCCTTCATCCATCCTTACAGCTTTACACGCCTCCTTATCTTTACACATGGACTGATCTGTCATTTCTCAAGGTTTTTACTTCCTATGTTTTTCTGCATTGCTTTTATTGTGATTGTGAACAAAAATGTAACCTCATGAAGCCTTTACCTTTTGTCATTGAGTGTTGTTGTTTTTATTGCTATTTGCTGCACATTCAGAATAGAGACGACACTGAACCATTACCGAGGGCTGTTACTCAGTGTAAAAACACTAGATCCAGTCAAACATGTAATGTTTGCAGCTTATTTTCCCATTCTTTGAAAATGCTGGCTTAATGTGCTCGCTCTAGTTCTCTTGATCTGGTAACATTGTGTTGTTGAGAGAGATAGATCTCCAGATCCTGTGAGAGTGTGCTCCTGAGAGAAGTCTCACACAAAGTAAATTTTCCCTGTGTTTGTCTGTTAAAAAAAAAATACCGTTTTAATTTTGGATGTTCAAAAAAAAAAAAAAAACGTGGCGAATTGACGGATCAAGGGTTGGGGTAGTGGCAAAATCAATGTCATACAGATACAGGAAATGACTCTTCAGACAGAAGATACCAAAACCAGGAAGCTCTGTGGGCCTTGGGAGGGTAATAATCCATGACATTGACCCAGAGGAGCTCAATTCATACCCAAAAAAAACATATATTGATAAGTCAAAATTGGTTTGATAGCTCGTTTGTTTTTGTTTTTTTGGCAGGGTTGCATATTGCTTCCTTGTGTTGACCACATTCTTTATATGGAAACAGTTGCTGCCTGATGAAATAGATTTATATCCAAATGTATCCAATCTGCTATCCAATTAGCAGTGATCTCAGACAAATATGTTGTGTGAATGAAAGCCATAATTCTCAAGCACTATGTAGCATAAACAAAGCAATGCTGTGGAAATATTATTAACCAAAGTAGGCTGGTCGGTGTTCTAAACATAAAAAAGTGCTTTACTTCCATATTAGCAATAACAGAATAAATAAATACAACGTGTCTCCACTTTCTCGCTTTCTCCCATTGTCAATGACAAGCTTGTATCAGCCTGAACACTCCGTGTTCGTCCTGTGGTTGCTTTGTTATTATTTATGGATGTACTCTAGTTTCTAGTGAATGTTCTCAAAATGCTCTCTGTATTCACCCTTCAGAGAAACAATGCGCTTACAAATTTGTGCCAGCAACATTTTCATACATTTGTTGATAAACACACATGCTGCCAAGCAGGCCACGCTGTCTTTAAAAACATTAGAGCTTCATATTTTATTAATCAGATAAGCTGTTTCATAGCTGTTCAGAATCTTTTATCTGACTCTGATTTCTGGCGATGGGAGAGAGCCGCTCATGTCCCACATTTTTATGGGTCTGCTTATGATGTACGAGTTCTGAATGGGAATGGATTTCTTTCTTTTTTTCTTTTTTTTTCCGTTTTGCAGTTCCAATCCAGGTGTATTACCAGGAAATACTTTTACTCTCTGTATGACTTTTTTAATGCAAGGACCATTTTGCTTGCAAACTTGAATCCACACATTCTCAGACTGAGATGATGTCGACTTTCCCATCCACTTTCTCACTCTCTCTCCTCACCTCTCTCAGAAGGAGGATCCAATCCCGCCATGTGAGGCCAGCCCACCAAATAGCTGCTCCTCACAGAATGTGTCTGATTGAGGATTTATCCAATCCTTTATCAAGACTGATTGTTTACCTAGCCTTAGCTTGACTGGATTGAAAAGGGAGTTCTCGCACTGATCTATACAAAGGAGAGAGAAATCTAATCATTTCTTTCTCTGTTTGTTCTCTGTCTGTCTTCCTTTCTTCCTTTTAGCAGCCCACTTTACCTTCTGTCTCTTTCTCATGCCGATCTGTCTTTGTCTCACTCTTTCTGTGCTCCGCCGCAAATCTTTTCATGCAATTTTTTTTATCAATTTGTTCATGCTTGTTTTATTTCTCTCCTTCACACAGATCTTTTTCTCCTCAACCCTTTCCCTGCATAGCTCTCCCATTTTTCCCACATTTCTGAAATTCTTCCGGGCTTCTTCTCGCCTCTATCTTCCCTTAACTTCAGAACAACTACAACAAGCCATACATCAATTCAGAACGGTTAGTTCACTCAAAGGAGCAGCTTTTGGAAAAGTCTGTACTTTTTCTTCTTTTTTTTGCAAAAAGACACAAAACTTGTTTCTTTTTTTGTGTGACAAATTTGACCTTAGATTACTTTAAGGAATATAATGCTTTCCACCAGAGGTTCTAAGATAGGCAACAGAATGATGCAATGATATGCAATTAGTACCTCACATGCTGTCCTCCTGTCAACTTTTACATTATTTCACTCTTTAAAGAAATAACGAGAGACAAAAAATAAACCTTAATGTTAGAGGTCACCTAGAAGGTGCATGTAGCATCGCTCAAATTCACTCCAGTGACAGCATGGCTTTAGCAAAGTACTGTATTTTTGCTCACAAAGCTTTTCTTGTTACACACACACACGCACACATGCACACACACACACACATACACACAAACACTCACATCACTTCTTCAAGAACACAATAGGAGAGTAAATGGTTTTTCTGAAAGTGATTCCTACCTCCTTATTATTTATTCATGGGTCTGCTGGTCATTGCAACCTTGAGACCGGTGTGTGTGTGTGTGTGTGTGTGTGTGTGTGTGTGTGTGTGTGTGTGTGTGTGTGTGTGTGTGTGTGTGCGTGTGCGTGTATGATGAATACTATAAAAGAGAAAAAAGGTGGAGAGAGCCATAGAAGAGAAAAGTAGAGTGGCAGAGAAAATAAGAAGTGGGGAGGAGGGAGGAATGGGGAGAGATGAGGGCTGCGGCCTGGAATATGGGTTTGGATTTCCGTCCTTGAGGGGTGAGTGGAAGGCGATCGATAGTGAGGCTGAAAGCGAGGCTGATCGGGTGGCAGCACGAGGCTGCACAGGCACTCAGCGGGAACACGACCTAGACATAAACAAGGTCACTGCCTGACCCCTAACTGGATGGTCGGACAGAGGGAAGAGAGGAGGAAAAAAGGATTGAGATTGGTATAGAAATTGGTTAAATAGGAGGAGAGGCACTAGCTAGTTGATAACCAGGCACATGTTGAAGTTTCAACTGAGGTGCCTGTCATCTTCCTGGCTAAATGAAGATAGAATAGTGGGCACAGTAAAAATAGGACCAAGACATGATAAAGGCAAATTGACATGCCATTTCCACATATGCCTGCAGGTTAAATGAGAGGAGCATCTGTTGACATGGAAACCTGTACATATATCAGTAAGGGATAAAGAATGAAAGAGATGGAAGACAAGCAACCTTTGACTCTCACTGATGCACCTCTAAAGGAAAACGCTTTCACCCAGCTTGAATAAAACCAGAAGATATAGCCATAGCCATATGCTTAAGGATATGGAATTTTTAAGAGAACATATGTGAGCAAGATGAGAAGATGCAGAGCAACACAGCACTTAAACGGAGAGAGAGAGAGAGTGACAAAAGAGAATGTGGCATTGACAAAGATTTGACAATCGCCACTTTCTATGTTGTGTCTTAAAGTGGGCGGAATTGTTGCCTCTGATTTCACGAAGACGTGTCGATAAAGTCCGTGGCCTAATGAACCTTTTCACCGCAATCACTTATAACTTCACACTTTAGATGAAGTAGAAACTAGAAACACAACCAGACCAAACTACTTCAGATATCTCTAAGTGTGCGCGAATGAGTCTTAGCATCTGAGTCCTCGACTCCTTAAGACAGTGAGGGAGAACAGATGAACGACAAAATGAAATTAGATCTTGAGGCAAAAGTATCAAATAAATGAAGAAGTGAGAAAAATACTTAATATTGCTGGTGATGAGGGTACGGCTCCATGCCAGGCTCTTCTACACACTGTCTGTACGTTTGAGTGTCTCTGGAGTGTCTGCTGCCCTGGTAACACACTGTACTTTGCAGACAAGCCCTTCTCCAAGGCTAAAAATAAAAGACAAGGTTTAAATGTCTGTACGTCTGTTCACAATGTTAAACGGAATGGTGGAACAAGATTATTCTTTTTATCTTATTCTTAGCTGTAATAATAATCATAATCATAATAATAATAATAATAATAATAAAGTACAATCAATTAAGATAAGGCCGTAAAAGTCAAGAATTGGGATCTCAAACAGCAGTCAGGATCGAAGGGAGTTAGATCACAGATATAAACAGGAACCAGACCATGCAAGGCTTTGAAAAACAAACAGTACAATCTTAAAAATCTATTCTAAAACTCACAGGCAGTCAGTGAGGGGCAGCAAGGATTGGTGTGATGTGGTCTCTTCTCTTAGTACATATCAAAAGCCTGGCAACAGTGTATTGGATCAGCTGCAGGCTCTGGATGCTTCGCCGGCTAATACCAGAGTACATTGCAATAATCTACTCTGGAAGAATTGAAAGTACAGATGACCTTTTCTAAATCTGCAGAGTCGAGGAATGACCTGATTCGGTTAGCCGTCTCAGATGAGCAAAGCAGGACTGCACTACTTTAGTCACCTGAGCATGAAAGGACAATTCAGAGTCTAAAATAACTCCTAGGTTGCGGCCCTCTTTCTGAACAGGCACCCAGACAAGTGGAAAGATTAATAATGCTGCTTGTGCTGGGCCCACAGTTGGGCCTGCATAAGTATTGAGCATAATATTCACAAGTTGCACAGTTTTCCCTAGTTTTCTGTAATATTTCCAGCATCATAAAAGATAGACTATTCCTAACATTACCCCATGTATTAAGACCATGACCAGTCAAGCGCTCTGAGAGTGATAGAACGCTCTAATACTGTGTCATATATATATATATATATATAGATATATATATATATATATATAGATATATCTATATATATATATATATATAGATATATCTATATAGATATATAGATATATATATATATAGATATATAGATATATAGATATATATATATATATATATCTATATATATATAGATATATATATATATATATATATAGATATATATATATATAGATATATATATCTATATAGAGAGAGAGAGAGAGAGAGACATCCACAAGTTTGCTCGCTGATTTAGTTATCGGTCCTTGTGTGGCAATAAATGTATTCAAAGGGCTAGGAGGCCACCGAGGCTGCATACAAGGCCCCAGATTTTAATGCTACTCCACTGGTGCATATATGGTTTTGTCATAAAACTGAGCTGATGCTATAAAAAAGATGCAAATATTTCTGAAACTGGTGGTACGTGACCAGAGAAAGCAGAAATAAATGGGCTCTGGTATTCCCCTATGCTCCAAAGGTCAAAAACCTACAACAACCAGAATACATCAGAACAATAAACGCTTGCATTTGGGTGGTGCTTGGTTTTGGTTTGTATGTTTT
>CM075184.1:26709093-26886593 GCA_037577475.1 Chaunax sp. Z400
CAACCATTGCCCCTTGTAACTCTGTTTCAAGGGGTGAGGCAAGGGGTAGGGGCAGGGGTGAAAATAAGAAATGGGAACAAGTCTACAGCAACATGCTGCTGAAGCCGCTGATTGTGCCAAAACGTATTTCACCCTTAAATGAAAAGAGCTGCGTCTCACCACATAATACTGACTTCACTTTCAGGCTGTGATGAAAATGATGACCAAACTTCAAAAGCAAGGCGATATAATAATACCTGGTGAAATTCAATGCGTTTCAAAATGAATGCAATACCAGACTTCAGCTGGTACCATAGCCTAGAGTCCAATAGTATCTGACAGTACAGAGATTCAGACATCTTCAGCTCATTTTACATCAGCATAAATGTTATGTTCAAGGACAAGTCGTTACTGTTAGTGTTTCTATCAATGCAAAAACCGCAATGCATCAGTTGGAGACAAATGTTGAGTTAAAGGGATTCATTGGGAATAATGATCTCACGACATGTAACCACTAATGGAAAATTTACAAGCCTACAGAACCCTGGTCAGTATTTTAGTGCATTCTCTAAAAACCACAGATTGAATAGGGTCTAATAGCGCCATCCTATAAAAACACAACCACAAAGTGTTCCCTAACTTCGTCCTGCAACACTCTCACAAGGGCGCTCCTTCTTTTTCTGCACTGTTTCTTTTCTCCCGTTGAAACATCTGTGTCCTAGACAGCAGGCAGCTCCCCAGCTGAATACAGAAGCAGTGAGCAAAACCTGCTGCATTTCATGTCGAGCTGGATCTCTAGGGATCCCAAACCCTCTCTTCACTTTACACTTCTAACCAAATGTAAGAGCTATTATTACAGAAGGCTCTGACTCAACAAATGCATCCTCACCTCCTAGTGTGTGCGGGAGAAAGTCTGGTGGAATGTCTGTGAGTTTTTAATGTCTTTAAATGGATGTGAATTTAGACACAATCAGATAACAAGCATATTTTTTGGGGGCTGTACGGAGAAGAAATAAAAAGGAACCCAGACAGGGATAAGGCGAAGGAAAGAAAAACGACCGAGAGAGATATCCAGACCAACCCGTCGGGACCGGAGCGGAAAAAAATAGAGCAACGTCACACATCTATTGAAGGAAGAGAGAAGAAAAAGGTGCAGGGAGAGAGAGAAAGAGGTCAGAGAAAGAGAGTGCAGGTGATGGTTTTAAGCTGCTGGTGTCACAGGCAGATATAGGCTCCTTTGCCACCTGGATGTTATCTGCATTAGACACAATATCCCCTTTATGTGCAATATCACCTCTCTATTGTGCTTCATCTGCCTCCCTGTTGCATCAGCTCCCAGAGTGATGCACTATTTCCCTCCCCATCAAACACCTGTCAGTGATACTGTGCATATCATCCCCTCTTATTCTGGCTCTCACTCGCTGAAAAATAACCATATCAACTTACACTTATGGCCTTTTTTTCCTCACTTGTACCTTACCCGCCAGCTCACACTGTTTACCCTCACTGTTTTTCCTTACTTGACACACTTGGTATCTCCTTATATAACAATGCTCTCAGCTGCATCATTGTAAGCTCATATGCTACTTCCATTTCCATTGACTTTCTGTAATCGTTCGAGTGCAACACATCATTCTATTCTCTTGCTCACAAAAACAGACATGTCAGTAAACCTACTGTATTTGCTTTTAACTGACATTTTTTTCCTCCCCTTTTCCAAAGCCCCATCACATAATCTTGCTATTAAGATTCTTGAAACTAATCTCAATGTTCCTGATCCTATGAATAAGTCTAAAATGCTCCCTCTCCAAAGCTAAAGCAGACAAAATGTCTGTTATTTGTAAGGTTTTTACTCATCTTTTAATCCCTGAATAGAGAGAATAAACTCAGGATACAGATGCAAACTTCATGCTCTCTCTCTCTCTCTCTCTCTCTCTCTCTCTCTCTCTCTCTCTCTCTCTCTCTCTCTCTCTCTCTCTCTCCTTTTCTTTTGCTTGCAAAGCTTCACACACCTACATACACAGGAACACCCCCCCCCCCACACACACACACACATGCATATTGGACTCACTAAACCATGGAGAGGCAGGGTTTGGTTCATTGCTCACCTTGGCTGGTTTGATCAATTGCAGTCTGCCTCCTGCAAATCCCTCCCACAAACAGAGCTGAATAAACAGACAGGGAGCATTTACACAGACCCTGATAATCTGCTAATCCATATAACCTGCTTTTTAACCAGCACACACACACACACACACACACACACACACACACACACACACACACACACACACACACAAAAAGGGAATATGTACACCAATAGGCTACTATGTACATATTCAGGAATGCACGCAGACAACTGTGTGCAAAAGCTGGAAACACACTTGTTCAAGCACATTTGCATGCGTGCACGCACACACACAAACCCGTGCACACACCCACCCACCAACACACACACCCACACACCCAATCTCACACAAAACACACACCATATCAGTGACTTTTGCCCATTATCCTCTCTGACCTCCTCAACAGGACATGGTTGATAGTCTCATTGATGTTGATAACAGACACAGGGTTAATACGGATTAATGAACTGATCACACACAGCTGCACATACACACACACATACATACACTTCAGAACAAGAAAAGCATTTCAGTGTCAATGAGTTTACAGGCTTTCATGTATCTCTGAAGTTGTGTGTGTGGGTGTTTGCATTTGATTAGTCAAGTGAGTATCATGTAGCTGTCAGCTGTGCTGCATTCCCACGGCTTGACGGGATAATTGAAGCGTGAAAAAGCCATATAGCGTTTGTCAAAATTCTTAGCGGACTCTGAGTGGAGTTTAGCATCGTGGACACCATGAGCGCAGCGCTTAGTGTCATTAACTTCCTTTCTATGGAGCAGACAGAGATTTTATCAATGAGAGAAAAGACAAAACCGCATTCATGATTTTGATTTCGTTCTTCAGGCAATTTAATGACCTGCCCAGTGAAATGAAAACTCGCCCTCATGTCATTTAGGCACCCTTTCTTTACATTTTTCATCATTTAGGCACATTTAAACAGCCACTGTGAGAAACACCATATCCGTGACAGGTCCTCTATCATGGGGGAGCAGGGTACATAGTTAGATGGGTTTTTTTTCCCCTTTGTATTGATGTAATCTATGACCAGGAGTCTGCACAGGGGGGTTATTTTGAAACTTTGTGCAGATTTTAAGAGGAGGAGCAAGGCAAAGAATTGTATCTGGGATGCCTCTGAAATGTGCTGCAATGGTATAATCACAAGTGTTGTCTAGCATGGCCATGATCAACAACGATACAGTCATATCCAGTTGAGTGAAGCAGTTAGAGGATGCTTCTCAGCATTTCTTAACTTAACTTTATTCCATTACACTTTGACTGATTCCGTCCTTCAAAACACCTTACATCCACCGACAGCATCTTTGTCAATTCACTATTTTCTCCTCTCCCTGGTTCTCTCCAGATACGATGGACGAAGACAGCAGGCAGTGCATCAGACAAGTTCCAGGAAACATCCATTTACAACGAGACGCTGCGCATCGAGGGCATCCTGAGGGTGCAGGGGGGTCGCTACTACTGCAAGGCTGACAACGGGGTGGGGGTGGCTGCCATCAAGTCCATCCGCGTAGATGTGCAATGTAAGTGGGCAGGGAGAAAGAGGTCCACTTCTAGATCACAACTGACTATCACTGCAGCTATTCCCACCGTTAGAGAAAGCCAAGATGGAGAGAGATGGAAAGATTGGAAGAGGAAAGATTAAACACGGATTGGATGAATGATGAAATTTCAGGTGGGAATGGCTTCCAGGACTATCTGATGACTCATGGTGGAGAGGATGAAAAACATGGTTGGAGGATTAGGGAGGAAGAGGACAGGTCAAACAAAAATGGAGAATTTGGAAATTAGAGAGAGAGCAACACATGAAAAACTGTACATCTGTTTGTTTAGCATTGTGTGTACTCCACCAATGAGGGCGATAAGAAAAAAAAACCCTCTTTTGTCAGATACTCCTTGAAAAAAAGTGAAGTCGAGAGATTTATAACAGTTAGTCCAGGTGGTACGGGCTCCCTAACACACGGCTTCTCCAACAACCCACTACTTTAAAAACAACAATTAAGTCTGGTTATTAGCTGTTCAGACCTCAGTATTTGTTTGGTCTTGAGCCCTGTCACATCCTCTGTTTTGACAGTGCCTTCCCCAATTAGTATGCAAATTACTAATCGGCTGATCACCTCTCAATTTTTGCAGGTATTTTGAACTGAACTGGTTTTTTGGACAGTCCTTGTTCACTGTAATACAGACAGACAACTGTGAGAAGCAGTGTTGTTCTGTAGGGGCCCCGTGCTGCTGCTTGTTTCACTGCCCCACTGTCCCAGTGAGTCAGAGGCCAGGTCATGGTGACATGCTGCTATATACCGAACACGTCAATACTTTTATACTGTTTCTTTTCATTCCCTGCTCCCGAAAATCCTTGACCATCTGTTACATCAGTTTATTGCATAGATAGTTCCTTCCTTCATTGATTCAATCATTTTAATGGTTGGTTTATAGACTAATAGAAAAAAAAGCTGATTTTCCAAGGGGCCCATAACACTAAACATCCATTACCTGCCTTTCATTTGCTGAATTCATCTCTTTTTCTGTTCCACTTTATGTGCAGTCAACACCGTCATCTGCCTCTTGTCTTATGGTATCAAATTCCTTACACCACATTATGCATTCACCACACACACACACACACAGACACACACACACACATACACACACACACACACCCACCCACACACACACACGCGCTTGCCCAATCCCTCTAGGATTTGTCACTTACACACCACCCTGCCTCAGCCTGTTAATAGGGCTCTCCCTTTCTCCTTCCCTCCTTCTCTCCTTCGTCCTCCTCCCTCTCTGCTCTTAGCGTTAGTTCTCCCCAGGCGCTAGCTTGGCCCCTGCTGGGGAGCTGGTAATTGCAGGGGGCCTTGGTAGTAAACAGGATGTATTGTGTGTAGTTGTGACAGGTCTGTGAAGCTAACCAGCTCTGACGGCCAATGCATGTTCAATTCCCCATCCCCCATGCTGTGTTACACCCAGTGGCGGTCAGTCATGCTTCCTACGCAGGACGACTTTAGTGCTAGAGCGATGTAACAATTAGCTTAGGGTACCAGGGAAAAAAAGAGAGAAATGGAAAGAGAAAGATCAAAGTGGAAGGAAAGATGGATGGGAGAGTGAGGAGAGAGGCTTCGTAAGCAGGGACGGAGGTAGAGGGAAAAACATTTAGGGGACCAGCAGAAACCACCATGGCCAAGTGTATCACACTGAATAGGGCAGGCAAGTTTTGTTTCATCTGTAAAATGTACCACTCAGTACATATCTTTTATTGTAATCTATTGAAAAATATAATTAGTTCCAAAATGTTTTTGTATGTGATAAATGAATATTGGCTGATGTGCTCCTATCCTATTCATAAAGTACTCATCATTGCCACTCAAAAAGATGGAGGGACAGACAAATAGGTACATGAGGACAGTAAAAAGGAGAAATGAAATTTAGAGAGGGGAAAGAGAGAGAGAGGCACATAATGAGTTAGATTCACTCATATGCTTTTCAATTTGGATGCATCCAGCAGACCATTTATTGGACTAGAGGGCAGAACATGTTACCCTCAGAGGGTACAAATACGAGCTTCGGTTCTCCCTCACTCAATCTCTCATTTAATTTATTTATTTTCCAGTGATTTTTTGACTGATATGGGCAAAAGCTGCGCTTTTAGTTTGCTCTTTATTTTCCCCTTCTCCTTCTATGATTCCTCCTTCTTACACACTGTCTTCTCATTCTCCAGGCTTCATTCCTTCCTGTCCTCCACTCTGAACTGTACACACCAGTGCACGATGAAGCAGTCTGATTTGTGTGTGTGTGTGTGTGTGTGTGTGTGTGTCTGTGTGTGTGTCTGTGTGTGTGTCTGTGTGTCTGTGTGTGTGTGTGTGTCTGTCTGTGTGTCTGTGTGTGTGTCTGTGTGTGTGTGAGTCAGCTAGCTGAGGTTTATCTGCTCTCAGCTATGAGGCTCGACCAAACACAGCAGTGCCTGGCTTCAGGTCATCTGGCCTGCATGCAGCTTTAACTTGGCCTTCACACAGTTCCATGGCACCAAGCAGGCATGCAAGAAAGCGTGTGCACTCACATACAAAGACAATTCACACATTTATACGTATGTAGCACACACACACACTCATCGTTTGCATTTACATGTATGCACATGCAACGATGCATACGACACAGGTTATGCGAATCTGATTCATTCATTCCTTCATTTGCATTTCATCCCCTCAGCCATGAAAGGATGGGGGGGATATAGCCATCGGGATGCCCGTCTGTCCGTCCATCCAAAATCATTTTTTGTCAGAAGTATAATCTCATAAACTATACATACTACCTTCCCCCAAGCTTCAGACAAAATAAGTAGGTGTGTCTTTTGGTTCTGAATTCTCTACAAATTTGATTTTTTGTGTGTTTCCATGGAAACACGTTAAGTTACTTTGAAAGGTGGTCATTTTGTTCAGAGCATATCTGGCAAATTATACATACGAGCTTCACCAAACTTTACACACATATTAACCATGACACCAACTTGTTTCTTTTGATATCATGGATTTTTTGTTTTTTGCCAAGGAAAGAATATTTTTTAAGTTGAGTCTGAAATAATATATGCTACTGTAGGCTCACCAAAAGAATGGAGGAAATGCCATATACTGATGCCTTTTTTGCACAAATTTTTGCTGTGATTGGGAGGATATGTCCTCCCCACATGTCTAAATTTCATCATCAAAACCTACCTAGATCAAAATATTTCTTCATTTAGTTGTTTTTTCACAACTCTTCCCCACTTCAACATCTTTCCTTCCTCTATTTCTCATTCATTATATTTTCCTTATTTTATTTCTATACCCTTAATCAGTCTTCTGGTTAGTTAATAATTTAGCACATATTTATTTATCACCCGTAGGAATAATTGAATAACAGAATAGATGATGGAAGCCAATTTGTTTTCCATATGAATTTACTTACTCTTCCCTTTTCCAATTACACAGAAAGCACAAAAAGCAACATTTCCATTAATCTGCAGCCACTTAGACTGACTTCACTAAGGCTTTCCATTCAGCAACATCCATCACCCGTTTCTGCCAACAACCTTGTTTCCCCGTTAGACCACTCTCACACGGAAGTCACCTGTATCAATCAGCTGACCAATCACCTGGCACTCTAACCACTGAGGCAGTGGGGCAGTGAGCAGGCGGGGTTTAACTTTGAGTAGCCTCTACTGATGGGATGGACTTGGTTCAGAAACCCAATCAATGATAAATGTGAGGAAAAAAAAATGGTTTAGCTCATCTTAGCTCATACCAAGTCCTCTCAGTGGATTCATTACTCTCCTCAGGATGCAACAAGGTAAGTGGAAAAATGTTTGAGTGGTGCTGGGCAGGGGGTTGGGGGTGTGGTTAATGATGATGCTGATGTTGATTATGATGATGATGATATTGATGATGATTATTTTCATGTTGATAAGTTTTGGCTGTGGGGGTTGAAGACAATGATATTCAAGAAGCTGATGTCTTTATGAGATTATTACCTCTGCCAAGGAGGTTATTATGTTTTTGCTGGCATTGGTTTGTTTGTCCGTCTGTTAGAAGGATTACTGAAAAAGTTATGAATGTTATGATGGATTTTGATTACATTTTCTGGGGAGGTAGAGCATGGCCCAAGTAACAATCCATCAGATTTTGGTGGTGATTCAGATCTGAGTCTGGAATTTTTTTCAAAAGATTGTTTACCATTGCAACTTTATATTATTTTCTTTTATATTAGTTATTTCTGTTCAGCAAGATCCTTGGCGGAGGTTTGC
Source organism: Chaunax sp. Z400 (assembly GCA_037577475.1). Classification (NCBI taxonomy): domain Eukaryota; kingdom Metazoa; phylum Chordata; class Actinopteri; order Lophiiformes; family Chaunacidae; genus Chaunax; species Chaunax sp. Z400. Next base: position 26,716,994 of record CM075184.1, read on the forward strand.
GTTATCTTAGTGTTGTTTTTTCTTTCTGGTTTCTTTCACTGTTTGAACTTTTTTGATGCAAGATTGCAAAAGACAGAATAACAGACTTATTGACTTAACCTTAACCAGTTTTTTTATTTTTATTTTTTTTACTTAGACACTGTGGATCACTGTCAGACGAGATTGAGACAATTGTCACTTCAAGTCCAATCATGTATTCTGGCTGTACAGGAACTCATATTATTATTCTCTGTCCCACTTCTATCTGGGTGATAATCATACTCCTTTACAAATATAGTTTGCATAATTTGGGGGCTTTGGGGGATGTAAATAATAAGTATAATGCTACCATGGGGTCAGTTAGATAGCTGTGGGCTATAACTTAAGCACAGTTTTTTAGCCATTTGTTTATAAAATGGCAAATTGTTACCATTAAAATGTGCTGAAATTAACTATAGCAGCTTCTATTTGCAGTATACCAACGGATGCATTAGTTTGATACTGAAGAAAATATGAAAACACTGTTATGTCAGTTAAGATCTAGCATTATTAGGAGTGTTTATATTATGATTTCAATGCGGATTTATGGACATATATTTGTGATATACTGAGATAACGATATCCTCAGTAAGTATAAGTCACACTGAATCTAAAAATGTCAAGTCTGTGTCTTCATTCTTTATTGAGTTATGACTACAAGACGCAGTATTATTTCTTATGGAAATTATGGCAACGGGCTTCAGTTGCCTCCACGAGTTGTGTCTCACTAACACTGCTGCAGTTTTGACTGATGACTGTGTTGGTGAGTGAACAAAACCAGTGGACCAAACTGCAATAAGTATAAACATCACATTTACAGAACAATGTACATGTAAATATACCATATCATTATTTAGAGGGGATACTGTAAAACATAGTTTCCCCCGTCATAAGTCAATGAAGTATTAGACCATCAATCTACAAATATATACAAGACTTTTCACAGCTTTGGGAGCAGGGTGACACCAGTCCTGGCTGGAGCCAGGAGAGATGGCACTGCCGTACACTCTACACATAAATGCACGTACACATATTCAGTATGGGTTGCACACACACTAATGCAAAAAGCAAGCAAACTGCAGACAGGGATAGGCCGTAACGGGTATAAAAAAAAAAAGGGTTGTCCTTTCAGTGGGATCTAGGCTGAAGCCACAGGGTCTATTGTATGAGTCACACAGCATGGCATAAACTCACTCAAGCTTCCTTCTCTGCTCATCATCTTAATTCATGTGTTCCTCCCTCTCTAACGTTCCCTGTTTATCTGCCTCTCTGTGATACTTGTGATTTCTCTCTGTTGCTCTTTCAATATATATTTCTGTTTGTGCATGCTTCTTGGTGATTTCCTCGGTCTGGCTGTGTTTGCCTCGTCGCTCAGCCTCGTCTCCCTAGGATCCCTACTTATCTACCTTCTTTTGTTCATTTCATCCCCTTGCCTGTTTACTCGTTCTGTGTCATTGGAGTGGAGTGGTCACTGTTCCCAATGCTGGGCTGTTATCGAAGACGTATATTTTGATACATTATATAGTTTATATGGTTGTTCATTTTTGTTCTTACGTCACAGTTGACCTCCACACCATAATATGATTCGGTCTGCAGCACACAGTTAGAGCAAGTGCATTAGAAATGTTTCGGATGATGTCAAATCCCTGGTAATCCTCCTTGGCCTGGGGAAAATGGAGTACGCTCTGTTGATTCTCCCACACAGGCGAAAGAAATTTTTATGTGCACATTGTGTGTGTGTGTATGTTTCATCTCAATAATGCACTTTCTACTTTGCTCTGTCTTAAAGGGTCAAATATTCTCTTTTACCTCATGCTTTTGAAAGAACCTTTGCTAGTCTGCCAGACTAGACGGCATTTGTTTATGACCAAGAATTCCTTGTGATGCCCAATTAGAAATAAAATGAAAGAGATCACAGAGGGTGCAATCTTTTCTCATAGTCGTCATTGTGCTTTGTCATGGCACCAAAAGCAGAGGTGCAACTAATCACAGTAATGAGGGCTCTGGTCCATTCACGTATGTCAATGGAGACAGCAGGTGCGATTTCAGGGTGTTGAGACAGGAACAGCTACAGTTGACTGCAGCCATTACACAATCAAACTGCAAGGCTGCAGATTTATTTTGTGACATTCTTGGTTATACATAACAACATGTAGGCCCACAGTTCAGTCCCATGTCGACTACAAAGAAATACAGTGTCATTCAAAAGAGAAAACTATGCAGTATTTGTATCACTCCTTATATTCTGTATACAGTTGTTTGCTTGCCTCAACACACTCCTATCTCACCACATATATTATCTGGTAAGCAGTTATTAGTGTCACTGTTCTTTACACATTATACACATGGTATGGTATTGATTAAGTATCAATACTTTAATTATTTTTATAACTTAAGTTCCTATAGTGGCTTACGATTGCTGTTGTGGAGGAAGGTATTTTTTTTTAACCATGAGTAGTTGTAGTAGAAGTTAAGTGCATTGTTAGTAACCTGCCTCCAGTGTGGATATTAAGGTGATTTTGCAATGTCGATGCATGATCTTCTAACAAACAGCACATTCTGGGAATTCATCTCTTGCTTGAAATGTTTCCACACCCAACCCCAGCCTTAGTGAATCACTATGATGTTAGTCGATAGAGAAAGGCAAAATGGATTTATCTAAGAAAATTGTGGATTGTACTTAAATAATGATAAATAAATGTCAAGGTAAACAGTCCACCTCATTAAGCAGAGAACGCAGCCTTTCTGTATTTTAAATGGAAGATAAAGCACTGTGTGTGCTTTTCTTAAGCAGTGCCCCCTGTTTTAACTGGCTGCCCCGCTCTTTGTTTACCAATAGATGCACCATACAGACACAGTAGATGGTGAATTAGCACTCACATGGCATAAACACAAACAAACTGCACTGACAGATAGATTAATAACAATGTGGTATTTGTATAAATTTGGACACAGTGAATTTAGAAGGCTTATAATTGATTCACTGGTGCCTGCCTATCACTTTCCCTTAATGCACACTTGTGCATGCATAAGATTTAGGCTGCAAACATGCAGCTTATGTCTACTATTCATCCCAATATGGATTGCATGTGTATAGGAATACATGCAGGCACTCAAACTCATGTACAGGGACATTGGGCTTGCACACAAAATCTAATACAGTACAGTGCTTCAGCTTGCATGCAGAGTATTCATCTGTCCACACTGCCAGATTTCATCTTTCTCCTCCATCCTTGCAGACTAATATTCCCGTTGACTACGACAGAAGGATATGCTTTAGTCAACCATTATGATTTCATAGCATAATATGTTTTTTCCTTTCACCTCACAACAACGATGGATATGAACCCAGCTGGATTTCTCATTTTTTCCCCATGCTCATGTGAATTACCTCCCACTGAGAGTCCCCGATCTATGTGAAGTATGCATGTTATTTAAGCAAGACGAGGAGTTTTTCCTGTAAAAAAAAGAAGAAGTAATATAGCAATTTGAGAGACTTGCCACTATTGAAATACAAAACATAAAAAGAGTGAAAGGAAAGAGGTTGAGTTTAAAAAAATGACCTTAACAAAGTTGTGCAAATTTTTGTCGACATGGGTTAAAAAAAATATCACTCATCTTTTAACGCTAAAAAGAGGTTGTCTCAATGTGACCTCAGACTACAGAAGGGCATAATGACAATTAATTCATCCTGTCCGTCTTTCTAAACACAGAGGCCCTTTCAGGCCTGTGCCTTAATATCAAACAGTTTGAAAAAGAAGGTTGTGTTTATTCTTTCTTCTTTCTTTTTCTTTTTACATTTTTGTATATACAGTCGAACCTTCATATAAATACCACTCAAGGGACTGAAGAAAAGTGGCTACATTGGACAGCTGATCTTCTTTTATAGAGAAAGCATACCAATTCACAACACAACAGTTTCCAATTTAAAGTACTGTACTTTAATGGTTACACTCCCTTAAACATAAACGAAGACTTGTATGTGTAACATCGGTCTGGTACAAGGCACTAGTCAGGATGTTGTGTTGCAGAAAAACTCCCAGCAGAGTCGGTTGATTTCCTGGTTTCCTGTCAGTCCGGCGTTTCTCTTCCTGCTGCTTGGAGCGTTGGTTTTGTAGTCGTCCAAGTATTCTCTCCTTCTCTTGAGAATGTAAATAAATGAAGGTTGCCTGGATAAGTCTCACTTTATATGGCTTGCAAGACACTGTTTACCAACGCTGAACAAGAAAACTACCTGCGCGTGGTTGTTATAGCCAGTGATCGGCTACCTGCAGGTCTCCAGCTGTGCTGGTCGCGGTCATGTTGGACAGGTGGGTGTTTTATACGGGAAAATTAATTCGTCCTTTAATCGGGAGTAAAAAGGGACTGAAAAAGTGGTCGTTGTGAGCAGGGTGTCGCCTTAGAGAGGTGGTCGGTTGACCAGGTTTGACTGTATCTTCAGTTTTAACTTTTTTTTTTTTTTTTTCTATTTCTTAAAAACAATTCCTACAACTTTGTTCCACTTTGGTGTGTCTTAGAAATTGTATTTTAGTGTAATTACTGGATTTTTTACAGTACTTTTTTGCTTCTTTTGGTCTGTCTGAGCTTTGTGTTTCTATTTTTAATGTTCTTTTATATTATTTGTTTAGGTCTGTCTAGACTTTCTTTTGAGCGTCGATTGTTGTCAGAAGAAACGATTACTGCAAGAACCCAGCCCTAAACCCTTAAGGAGGCTTACAGTGTAACTGATAGTACTTCAGACTTTCCCAATAAATAAAATACAGCCAAAGACAAGACATTTGGTCTGAGTAGGGAGAGAAGGATTTGCTAGGATTTGTTGTTTTGTATTCCTTTTACTTACAGTTAAACTGGATTTCAGTCTGTAAATGCTGAAAGCTATGTACTGTACAGTACATTGATGGGTCCTTAATATAAATCCCAGCCTTAGACCTTTAAATATTGGTTTATCTTTTCCAGTAATATTTCTACTACCTAGTGTTCACTTGAATACCTAGAATGAACATCCATGATTTACTCAGGGTGAGCTGTCAGTAGACATCTGGTGAAGTCGGTACCAGAGGCTGTGAGTACATGTTTTGAAGTAAAAATTTTCCACTTAAATGATATATAGCACAGGTTAACAGTATCTCAGTGTTGTAATATGGGGCTAACACTTTCTGGGTTAGGGGTTTAGGTCCCACTGGGCTCCGTCTGCCATGTAATGCCAATGTAATGTAAGCACTCATAAGAGTAGCAGCAAGCCACTTTGAATTAAACTACAGTATCAATTAACTGCACATAGTGCTGCAGTGGTATATATGTTGTTGAATTTAATATACTTCTGCTTTAATTTAAAGAACATACTACATATTGTCATCGCATCCACATCCCATATGTAGAAATGCATAAATGATATACAACAAAATTCCCCCAAAAAAGTAGGGAAATTATAAGACAAGATATCTAATGTTCAAACTGATAAACTTTATTGTTTTTTTTATAACATATACGACCATCCTGAATTTGATCCCTGCAACACTTTTCAAAAAATGTTTATGGCAAAAATGTATTCAAGTCAAAGAACAAGCACAAGATCAAAAAATGTGCTTCCCCTGCACCCCAGTTGCTTGAAACATGCAAAGATGTGAATTTAATGAAAACTGAAATGACAGTGCCAACAGCATTGATTTGAAGTGGCCTCCTTTTTATGCTGCATGCGATGGAGTGTTTTCACCCATATCGGTGTGGATTTCAATGAGCCTGGTTGAAGGATTGGGCATGGGAAGAGAAAATCAACCAAAAAAAAAAAATTAAGAAAATGTTAAATTTCGGTGTGAATCCGGATAAATAAGGGAATCAGGAATTTAGGATATTTTCTTTGCTCCCTAATTACACAATAACTTCTGAACCGATATTGTGGAGGGGCGGGGCATGGGTCAGGCAAGCTAAACAGACAACTGGAGGATTGTTCAGCCTTGGCAAAGGTATGCACTCTCCTGAGTGTCCTTCAAGTTTTAACATAATATAGTTTGTGTTTCACTTTATATGCACAGTAAAGTGAATAGGACTTCTGCAGATGTTTGCTGATGTCTCATCAACAGGCTAATTTAATCTGAAAAGAAAATCACGCTTCTGTTGTGCATGAATTTGATACGACCCTAGATAGCAAATGATTAAAAAAAAAGTTGATGAAGCAACATTCAAGGGGAGAGCTGTGCAGCTTATTTTCATTATTAGCCTGTAGAATATGTACGATAATAGACAGCCCTATCGGTCATGTTTTTTTGCTCTCCCTGTGCATTTCAAAGATTCTCATTACTACTATCTCACCTCCAGTCAAATATGTAAATGAAATAATTTGACTCACAATATGAAATGAAAATACACCTGAACCATAAGGTACCCACCAAGTCACTGTGAATTCTCATTTGGTCTTTGTAAGGAGGAGAATATGATCATTATCACCTCCACTGCTGTCAGATTAACATATCGTTGTCAGGTCCACTTCAGAACTAATATGATTGAACATGAGGTGGATTTCATTATCAGTCACATCTATTCACATAGTCTCTTTCAGATAAATGGGCTTGATTTAATCAGAAGATACAGAATGTGTGCATGCACTCTATGTTTTTGTGTGTTTGTGAGCTAAAGAGAAAGTGTCCATCTGTATTTCAGGGGAAAATTAATGAATACAGAATGTGAGTACAAGTAAGTGAGTGTCTACGTGACAGTATGTATGCTAAGCAGCAACAGGAGGACTATTGTCAGAGAATAATAATATATCTCTCTGTAAAAACTAATTTTGTGCCACACTGCATCCTATTTTTATGACTGAACTGGGAAAGAATGTTCCACACATGAGATGGCAGGGAGGTGTGGAAAGGTGAGGGAGCTATTGTCCTGTTCCTCATGAAAACACATCTTTTCATTAAGTTCATCATTTGATATTTGATGTCCTTTGGATAAAAAGCATAGGAGAGAGATTTTGTTCCCCCTCAATACTCAGCTGCCATTCGCTCTCTCCTATAGGCTTTATAAGGAGGCTAATTATTAGCTCACTGTTTACATGGACATGTTTCCCCTCTTGTGTTAGCATGGTCCATCCTATCATGTACCAGAGCACGAATAATGAAAAACTATTCACATATTCATGTTGCTCTTTTTAATTACTTCATTTTTTGATATCTCAAAATTTCAAAACATAACAATTATTTTAGCCACTCATTGCCAACACTCTATGGGGGTATTCTATCCTAATATTATGTACGAAATCAACCCTATCTCCAAGAAATTATGCTTATATACTACTGAACTGTTTTATGTAGTGGTGATTGACTTGCTGCCTAGATTATGTTCACTGGAAACTTTTAAATGTTTTTAAAGTCCTGTCAGAGTTTAGATTTAGGCAACTGAAGCTCTTTTCTTAACATTTGGAAAAATAATTGCAGCTGAAATGTAGCTGAGTAAGAGGCAGATGCACTTTTCCACATTGCCACATTCATATGGGTACCAATGTACACATACATGCTTGTTTATGGAAGTTTATTAGGTGTTACACATTGTTGTGCTCAAGAGCTGTCCATGCCTATTGCTATTGGAACAAAAAGTTGAATACAGCAGCTTCTCCTGTAACCCCAACCCTAGTTAATAATCATTTTATTTCAGTATCCTGGAATAAAGCAAGCCAGCACTGACATTTTGAATGTGGCAGACTATTTCCGTTTATTTCCATTTAAGTCAGGAGAGACTTTACTGAAAGAGAGGCTAGAAGAATCAGTTGATACACTCTGTGGTGCACAATAGGAAAAGTTGAAGTAGCATGTGAGGAGTGGTGATTGGACCCCCTTGCTCTCCGTTTCATCCATGCAGCCGTTGCTAAAGATTTGCATGGATTAAATGTAGAGCCAGCCTTCATGAGCTCAGGGTAAGGAATCCATGGACACCGCCTGAGATGAAAACTGGAGTTTTACGGACTTAATAACTTAAAATCGTTAAATGAAAGTCACAGTAAGGCAGCAATAGGAAGAGTGAAGCGCTGTGCTGGTGTGTGGTGAAGGCTCACTTTCGCGTTGGTTGTTTCCAAAACAGAAAACGGAGCCAAGGGGAATGTCACCTCACCATGGTGCACGTCACCTCACCATGGTGCACGACTGAGCTCATTTCCATATTTAGCATGTAGGACTGGCTTCCCACTGATAGGTCTGCCATATACAGTGGTACAGACCCCTCAGGGGGACTGGGCTCCATGTAGGAGAGCAGCCTACTCATGCTATGGTAACAGACTGTATATAAGTCATGATGCAGAGCGACCCAAGCTGACCCGCCAATGTCTGGGGCCGAGGAGATCCTGCTGTTCCCCCCAGGCTTAGTTGGCTGGGGTAAGGCTTCATCGACCATCAGAGGCATCGTAGCTGCCATTAATGCAGCCCATTGCACAGTGCAGGCTTTCGAAGGATTCCGATATCCTTCCTGTACAATTTCAGAGAGACGTCTGGAGCCTCAAGACTCATGCTCGTGTATTTTTCTCAAGGATTCTGAACCCCTACTTGCTCCCCACGGATGGGTCAAATGCAGAGAGAAAATTTCTCCATTTCTTATCCGATATGCGAGCCATATCACGAGGAGTTTAGTCCACCGATAGTGGAGCAGTAAGGTCCTCTTACATGGCCAACCCCATCAAACAGATTAAACACAATTTAACCAGCAAAAGAGAGTGTGAACTTTCATCATGGACTTAAGACCGTGTGCTTTAGATTGATTACCATTCTGACATGGAGAGGAAGTCTTTCGATTTTATTTGCCAGAGTTTTGACCTTTACAGAGGAAGGCTGATAGAAAGTTGTATTATATAGTAACATTAAATATAGATAGTATAGTAACCAACTTTATTTCTACATTTATCTATTTTTAGTCAAGTATTAGTTTTTTCTTCTAGTAGTTAAACAGTACGTTTAGCTCAGTATGATATTCTAATACTCTTTACACCTCTGTCTACAATTTTGTATTATTACATGACTTTTCTTATCAGACATCTGTGTGAGGCACTTAACCCTCAAATGCTTCGGAGATGGTGCTAAGTGGTTTTCTAACTTTGCTGTCCATGCTTTTTAGGGTATTGCCTAAAAAGCACGCATAATTAACAAAGCTTGCCAGCAATAGCAGGCTTTTGTTTGACCTGAAATAGCCTCCGAAAGTCCAGCAGTGCATTGCATTCCATCTCCTGCAGGGGAAAGAGCCGACTATCCAACCATTGTCTCACATCATTAGACCTAATTAATTAGTACTTTGCTATGGTGTAAATCCCTAATGGAAGTTTTCTGACCTTGGAGTCATTTTCAGTGCTCAGAAGTCGAAGGCAGCCCTCTCCTGGGTGTGTTTATAATAAAACATATCCTCTCCATTTTGTTTAGTCTCTATATGTGTGTTTGTGTGTGCATGTCAGCATTGTGTGGGTGGCGTCATTGTGTAAGGTGTCGGGTTAATGAGTGAGTGGAGTCTGAGTGGAGAACCCCACCACTGGCAGTATATTTTAATACTGTATATACAAATGTATACAGATACAAATATTCTGTAGTGCCATAGTTCAGATGGATGTCCATATGTTTTTCAGATTTCGTAAACATCAACAAAGTACAACGTGGTGAAATGAAGATAGATCTGATAGAGCAGAGGAGAAACTATCATATGCTAACATGTACAGCGAACACTATTGTACTGTAAGTACAATGTAGGTGAAAGAGGAGTGCGTTCCTTCTCTGGTTTCTCTTTGCCCTACTAATTAGTCCCCAGCTACATTTGTAAAGATAGCGTGTAATTTAAGATCTGTTGCTAATGGATCTTTATGCTTCAGACAGCCACCTTGGCCTGATTATTCTGTCTTGCTGCCAGACACTGTGTGCGAGCGTACAGGGGAGCGACTGGGTGAGTTAGAGGTTTTGATTGAGTCCCTAGCAGAACCTATGCCTTCAAGCTAAAAAGCATCATTTCAATCAGACATGTGCATCCGCTGACAAGTCAGGTGGCATCACCTTGATGGGGGAACATACAGAGATACCAAAGAGACCACAACTGCAGATAATGGCCTCTCTGTGTCCAAGAGAATGTGGATCAAACCAAACAGGGAAAAGCACTTATTGTATGTATGTATCCCACAAATGTTTTGATAAGCAAAGAGAACAGAATAAAAAAATTCAAAAAAAGCTTTAAAGGTGGATCTCATGTTTGTACCGGCCTTATTTTCAGGTTACAGACAGTATAAAGGCGTGAAGTTATTACACTTTAAATTTCTCCTCAGCCTGTAGAAACATTTGCAAACAGAGAGTTGAATCTGAGAATCTGAGAATTCCTCTGCCACCATCCTGCACATACTTTACCTTCTATTAGCATTGCATTCATGTGTTCATTCGTTGTTTTACTCCAGCATCAGATGCAGTACTACTACATCAAAACAACAAGAATGCAAAGCAACGAACAGTCCATTAGAACTGTAGACCGTCAGCTTCCCTACTTACCTGATGGTATGATGGTTGGTCGCACGCATATACACATCAATGCAATGTTCAGTCTGTGCATGGAGTGTGTGCGGCTGAGCAGTATGATGAAAAAATGGACAGTATGGAAGAAAGAGAGAAGTAGAGTAAGAAAAAAAATGCATAACTGAGAGGAAACATCTTAAAAGGTCCTGTCAAAACATATGCCTGTTGCCTTAAATATGCAATTGACTAATTCAAACGCAATTGGCTTTTTAAAAAATTTATTTACTTTTTTACTTAAAGTAATATATGTTATTGGCATAAACATTAAACAAAAAAATAAAGAATGTTTACATCATGTGATCTGCTGTGAATGTGGAAAATGGCCTTGAGTGACATCAGTCTGCCGCTGGTGTGACATTACAGGTCAGACTTTTAAACTGTTAAAGGCACTAATTCTTGCTGTGTAAATGTGGTTAACATAAAATCTCCCTCTCACATAAAGCTATGCTTACAAATGATTCTGCTTTGCATAATGGGGTTACTATAGATCAAAACTTAAAAGGTACACTGTGGATTTTCAACAGCAGTTTCATGGAGGCTATGCTAATCACTTAAATAGGCTCAATTCACTACAACTTTTTTTTTGTCACCATTCTCTGATCCTGCTGCACATTTTTAATTCAGTAAATTAGGCTCTTACCTAATTAACTGTACTGAACAAACTATAAATAATAAGAGGCAGTGCCACCATTTGGACATGAGATATCATAGGAGCCTGAGCTAGCGGTCACCCATATAGTGTGCTCACAAATCAACCATCTTGCCATCTTGTCTGTGTTATGGACAGCTCATAATCGTGGTCCACACAGGAAGCTACAAGCCTGCACCAGAATGATATGACATATTACGAACGCACAGCAGTATATGGACTAAAGGGAAACCTCTTTAAAGAAAAAACAAAAACATAATGCACTTCAAATACAATCTCCACCAAAATATATGACACTGGTTCATGGTTTCTGTAATAGAAAGATATGCGATCACGGTCAGTGACTGTTTAAGCAGATGTGAGCAGTGTTTGTTGATGCATAAAACAAGAGCAATCTTGAGAGATTTCTCTGACTTTGATTACAGTTTCTTAAGTGCTATCAAGAGAGGCCATTACGACAACGTGACAGATATCTAAAATTTGGATCAGTTAGATTCTGCTGTGTCGAAGCAATCTGACACAACTAGATGGTGCCTGAAATGTGGATAAACGAGGCTCTATTGTGACAGTTTAATTGTAACGTGTCATATTAAGCATATGTCTGGGAAGAAATGGCAGCCTTGTTGTGGTTTGTGCTCATCATCGCCATCTGCTCATCCGTCTGTCTTTACAAATACAGCTGATTTGCAGGCAAGTACGAAACTTCTCAAGTTGCACTAATTGGGGACCTTTGGTAAGGTTGTGTTAAAATGACCCAATTACTGCTGTGATATATTACTTTATCATATGCAGAATTCTGTACCTTCTATAGACCAAATTAATGTCTACATTAGTCATTTTACCAGTAACTCTTTATAAATGCTAACTTCATTAGTAAAACACTGCTTATTTGTAAAACACATAAAACAGGAAGTCAAGTCAAACTTTATTTATATAGCACATTTAAAAACAACCAGGGTTGACCAAAGTGTTTTACAATGTAAACGGTACAGCAAGAAAACACAATGCATCATAATAAAAATTGTAATCAGGAAGAGCAATGACATCTAAACTCCTAGAATCAGAAATTTGTAAACGATAAAATATCTTCTGCCTAATCTGATCATTCGCTAAAGCTTGCAGAACATAGGTTGGAAAGGGATTTGAACTACACTGACAAACTGCTTGATTGATTTTCACAGGGGGGGGAATGGTGCCATTTGGATGATTTTGTGCATCTAGCAGAATGACCAGTCTAAACATTGTTTTCTGTCATGTAATTCTCACCCAGGGAATCCACAAATCCACAAATCTTCGATTTAATATTCTTAACAGGAGCCAGTGTTACTGTTAACACTTTATGACCCAAAGTTTATTGGGGAAGTGGCACCAAGCTAATTACAACAGTGTCTGCATGACTGTCACAACCTGTTTTTTTCAGTGGCACATAAAAAGCATGTATACTGTAATGGGTTAATCAACACAGTTCAAATCAAATTTAGTTAAACATCGTTACATCTGTGAAACTATGAAACGTTAGTACAGTATTTTCAGAGTCGGCAGGCACACGTTGAGGAGGCCACACTGTACTTCCCATCCTGCCTATCCCTGTCTGAGGCCCTGTGTGACTTACCTCTATATAATTGTTCCAGCTGAATGGTCCTCCAGGGAGACCTACAGTAATGACCTCTCACAATAGAGAGGCCAGACGAGCTGGAGAGAGGACATAATTCTTTCATAATGATCTAAGTAATGTGTTCAAAGCAACAGCACAGTGATGGCATGATGTTTAAAGAATGGAGCCACTGTTACAGTAAGATGCTAGCGACACTCTGATTCAATACAAGCACATTTTTCAGAAGGCTTCACAATGTGAAGCATTTCACCTTTAGGTTGATGATACAATGACTCAGGAATGGCACTTATGGAGTAAACAGCACACATACGCACAAAGGGACACCTCTTTGTGTGTATGTGAGTGTGTTTGCTTACTAACATGACACATGACTGTATGTGTGTCCGTGCACAGACAACACACTCCCTGCAGTTTCCTTTCCCCAGTGGTTGAGTGTGGTGAGTCACTGATAACATGTGACAAGAGTTCCTACAGTATGTCCCTACTCTTCAACACTAAGGTACTACATTACGTTTAACTCCTTAGAAACAGGCACAGACAAGCAGCCAAACATGAGGTTAGAGTATGGAAACAGCAGGGGGAAGGACGGGAGTAAGAAGAGAGGAGGAAGCGGCTGGGGAAGGAGAGAAAATGCAGGAGAGAGGGTCTATTCAAGAGGAAATGAGAAAAGGAAGAATGTAAAGCACAGATGCAGGTAGATAAAGCTAACATAGTTGAACATAAATAGAGTGCCGGAAAGATTGTGTGAGGAATGGTGGTCAGAGGAGTGGGTATTTTTTTATGGCAGTTCGTCAATGCCTCATACATAGTTGAGTAAGTCTGGGCTTTTATATCATTTTGCTGGGTTGAGACGAGATAAGAAAACTGTTCTACCAGTCAGAATGTCTGACTTCCAGACACGGAGAGACAGACAGGGAGGTATAATAGAATATATGAGGGTGCGATATCCTGACGGACAGAAATGTTCATGTGTTCATGTATTAAATCCATTGAGTTGGACTAAGAATGTTTTGTTTTATTTATTTCTATTCATATTCTAAAAAAAAATATATACTGTATATATATTTTTTATTTGGCACATTATCTGTAGTAAACGGAATCTATTAATTAGGATTCAAGCATTTTGTAGCAAGACCAACATATAGGCACACAGTGAGTGCACACAGTTAAAGCAGGCGCGCACACACACACACACACACACACACACACACACACACGCTCATATACAATATGGTGAAGCATGTTTTGGTTATAAGATGTCCTGCAGATGAAGAGTGAGATAAGACCCCTTCACTTGTCCACACCGTGTGGCCGGGTTTCACTTAAACACATTCTTTTCATTCCCCTTTGTTTTTCCATCCTTTATTTATGGACTCTCTCTTCCCAATGAAGGTTATCCAGTGCAGTGTTGACTTGAAATTATCTTGACCCGACCACCGACTCTTGGAAGCACACACTGATATTTGTTTCGAGGAAAGTAACCATTACACTGGAATGAAGCATAAATCAAGTGGCTCACTGTGGGTTTCCTGTGTGGCTGCAAAACATCAGACAATCATAAAAGAAAGGGACTTAAAGAAAGGCTATGGGTAAGAGAGGTAGATTAGAGGCAGAGTGTAAAGTGCAGCCGCCATGTTAATTATGATACAGAGTAGAATTATTTTATTTACTAATATGCTAATATAAAAATGTGTTGGTGACGATGAACTTTAATCATAATGATGCACACATAAATCTTCAGTATAGGCTGGGTTCACAACAACAGAACCGCTTGGAATAATAATTAGAATAATTATTACATACATTCTCACAACATATTTTATTCATATTTCTCAGTCTTGAAAGTAATTATAGCTGTGATCTTTGTTGGGAGACATTAAGGAGAATAATGTTCACTTCATCCACCTCTTTCGTGAACAAAATTACCTTATGGTTTGCTGATTGCCCACTTTAAACCCAATTCAAATGTGATAAAATGGCATTACCGTGATGCTGCGGTAATTAAGACTTCCAGCTGTCTTTTCAATATCCTCCAGTCAATATGCTGATCAGATTTCAGCTGGCCCCTTTTCACTCAGCTCTCATCAATTTACCGTTACTCGTGGACCCTCCGGGCCAATTATTGACAATGTGTTGGTGTGGGATGACGGTAAAATACGCTCTAATTTCAGTGTGCAAGGTTTCATGTGTGACATACATTATATTTGTTTAAAGCTGCAGCAGGTCCATTTCTGCTGGGTTTTGTTTTCCTTATAAATCCTTCCTTTGTTTTCCTGATAAATCCTGCACACATGTTAACTTCTCCACTCATAGCTATTCATAGCAAGAGGGACATCTGTCTGACACATGACCCACTATGAGATGGAAGAGTGGGGCCATAAACTAAACAACTGACAGTGAACCTTTCCTTTTATTTCCTTTAATATTTTTTACCGGCCTCACAGGTAGGATGGCTCTTCAAATTAGCCAGTTCCCCTCAGCCAAAGACCCCGATGGGCAGTATCCGTATTCATTAATGCCATAAGACCAGACAAATTCTAATATTATTTTATGGCGATGGCATTTTTCACCGAGCCATTCTCCAGTAATTTCCAACTTAGACTTTATGGCTTTGCTCTTCCTTCCTTTCACTTTTTAGCCCTTCTCCTGTTCTCTATCATGCTCACTCACTGCCATTGTCCCTTACAGCATCTCCAACCTTACTATCCATTTCACAATTCACTTGCTCCGTGGTTCTTTCCAATACTTCCTCCTTTACTTTTCTCCTCCCTTCCTTCCTCCTCCAACATCTTCAGTTTTTCATTTATGGCCCGTTGCAGCGGGCTGGTAATGAAGGCAGTGTTATAAAGTATGGGAGGTGCCTCCCGGCAGGATCACAGCCAGTGTACTGGCAGATATAAAAAAAAAAAAAAAAAGAATAAAATGAGGATGGAGACAGTGGGGAGGAAACTAGAGGATTAAATGACCACGAAACATAGAAAGATCCAATGTAAATGCATTTCCTTTTGTGACTCTGTCAGCCTTTGTGGAGAATCTATATATACCTAGTGAAGAGGAGAGAAAGAGCAAGAAAACTGCCAGATATGTCAACAGATAAATAGCCAATCAATGGAGCAAACAAAACAATGTCAGTGTCACCTGATCAGGCAATTATTTAGCACGGATCTATTTCTTATCAGCTGCAAGCAAGATATGTCACTTTCAGTCGGAGGAAAGATCCAGCTTGATAAGAAAATGTCTTGAAATACTGATGGGATTCAGCAGAGGCTGAGAAAAGAGAAATAAGGTAGAGAATAATGCATAGTGATAGAACAGAGGCTGTAAAATGGCTATTCACTGGTCTTTTTATCACAGCGTAAAGTACTTCCCTTGAGTATTTTGTGCCATAGATGAATTACTATACCCACCATACCATACATAATCACAAGCATACATTACATGCTATTTATTAAAGGTGAAAGATAAGTCGCCGCCATGAGATGTAGCGGTATACAGCACCAGCATCTCAGGACACTCATAAATAGGCAGGTTAGGTTATTGCATTTCTCGCTTTAAATATATAAAAAAAAACACATTTAAATGTATTATTTAGATGGAAAATGAGAAAGTTTATGACCATTTTTTTGTGTCCTGCTATGAAAAGCAGGCTCTCATGCTGTATCATACATCAAACTGTGAAATTAGGCAGTGCTGATCAGGTATAATCAATATTCTGTTGCTGCATAGCGTAGTTTTCAGAGACATAGTGTTTTACTGTTTAGCTGTAATACAAGAGAGTTTCATAAGAAGCAACTATATTGGAGACAGACTTGGGGACCATAGGTAATAGTTGATTGCTGCTTATTATTAATTTTCAAAATCTCATAGTTTTTATTTGACCTTCAAACACTGTAAAAGATCATTAGCAGAATCTATAATGGGATCCTTTTATTGTACTGAATGTGAGAATCCATCCCTTTAAACCACTGAAATCATAACATACATTGTTTCTTCCTTTAGAATTTTCTCCTTCAGTGGAAACACGGAAAAAATAATAAGAAGTTATTAATCTCCGTCCAAAGTAAATCATAGCAAAGGAATGATTCAGAACTTTCAAAACAGGTCTGAAAAAAAAAATCATATGCAAGTGTCCCAGCCTGGGGAAATAATCTCTGTTGGCGTAGAAAATGCAGACAACATGAGAAGAGACACAAACAGATTCAAAAGTGTAAAGAAAACAGGAAATAAACTAGCAAATAGACCCAGTAAAAATCAAATATGGCTATCCACTGGGTGCACTGCCATAAACCCAAGGTGTTAAATTTTGTTTGGAGTGGGCTAGCTCAGCACTTTGTGAGTGCAGGCAGAGCTGGTGGTGGTTAGTGCCACACAAATCAGTCTGGAGAGTAGGCAATAACAATCACACCCAAAGGCAGGTGGAATCGTTCTATCTCTCAAAGCGTTACCTAATAAGCTTTCTGAAGAGTTTTGCTGTGGGCAGTTTCCAAAATAACACTTGGAGGGCCTCAGCTTTGTCTTCACTGCAAAGCCTCACACCTCCCAAACTCTATCCGTTGTTATTGCGAACTAACCACCTTGTACAACTCATTGACTGGTAACAAAATAAAAGCAAATAACAAATGATTTATATCCTGTAAGACACACAATTAAACATGTAGCACCTGCAAATGAGACAACATTGACAGCAGAGATGTGCAAAAATATATACCTAATGAGTTTTAATTGCCATTGAATTGCCAGTTAATTGTCCCATTAAATTTAATCCCCTTCATTTATTTATTTACTCTGCCAGATATACCTGTACTCTTTGTATATTGCTCCAATTGATATGTGATATTTCAGAGGTATTTGTCAAGTAAATTGAATTGTTCTCTGACACTAGCATCCATAGCTGAGCTCTTAATATTGCATCACGTTGAAAAACTCTTCCAGGTGACCTTTAACCTTTTAATGGCTTGTGAAGGTCAGAAAGACCATATGTTCAATTCCCTCATGACCAGGATGAATAAATGAATAATGTGGCTGCAGTACAGGCCAAACACATCTACAAATCCTGACTCACTTCCTAATGGTCCACACGGGACAACTGGACCACATGTAGGTGATGTAATTACTGTACTGTGTAGCCTCAGATTTCTCTTGAAACACGCACACACACACACACATAGATGTATTATTTTGGAAAATAAATGATGCTTTATCCGCGTTGTTTAAGAACTCCAATTTACATTTCAAACGTTTAGCTGGAGCTTTCAAGTATTTATTGAGTTAGCAGATGGGTTTCCAGAGTCTTGCTTGAGGGCATTGTGCTAAGGTTTATTATTAACTACTACTGAGTACCTCTGAACCTTTGACCTGCCAGTTATGAACCGGTAAAGGTATTGGGTAATATCCCTGGTCTTGAGAACTAATTGTGAGGAGATGACAGTGTAGAAAAACAATGAGTTATATTAATGTCAAAGCTTGTCCAATTATTACAATGCATGTAACTGTTACATCTCTGTTTATACATCAACAATTTAATTATATTATTTTTGCAAGATCTTCCTCAAATTGGTTCCTCTTGGGCTTTTTTTTTTTTTTTAGTTAATGTTGTTTTTGTTTTGTCATTTTCCTATCTTAAATATTCTTCCTAGAAACAGAACTACTCAGATTTAACATGAAAGTGTAAAAACAATGCAATGCATCTAAAACCTTAAAAATGCATTAAAAGAACCAACTTACTGAGTGGAACATGAGATAATAGATAGGACAGATGGATAGTTAGTAAATGGGTGGTTTCATTTAGCCAAAGAGAAGGAGGGAGTGTGGTCAGTTGGCATACCACAAGAAAAATGCTTGGCTACCTGCAAGTTAAGAGCAGCAAAGTATCTTTACAATCACCCCTAAACGTTTCTGAGGTCAGCTTATGGCTCTGCTGAAACTGGCTAAGAAAATACCACAGTCACTCTTTTTAAATCCACATCCAGGAGGTAGGATGATAAAAGCTTTTTGAAGGTGGTCAGTACCTACTTTAAAGAAGGATAAGTGGATTGATTTGCAAATGGTACCATATAATTTATTATTATAAAATATCCTATAAAGTTTTAGTTTGTAAATCACTGTGTTAACATGTATGATTCCTGTGAATAATTTCCAGTACAAAACATGCTGTCTTCATCTAGACACTATTTTTGCACAGTACAGAGGACTGCAACAACAATCACCCAAAGCTCAGCATCATTAAAAGGAATGAGCTTGTGCTTGACAACTGCTGTATGTCTATTTCAATCAGGATAGACTAGTGGTTGAAGTAAATAAGAATGTTTATTACATCAAATGATATGTGATCATTAGTATGTCTGAAAGTCTTCGGTGTCAGAAAGTCTTCGGTGTCAGAAAGTCTTCGGTGTCAGAAAGTCTTCGGTGTCAGGAAGTCTTTGGCACTTAGACTATTCAGGGAGATTGAGATTGAAGGCCATCTGACCTGAGCAGCAGCAAGATATATATCCCCCCGTGGAGTCCAGACAGTGGTGGTGGCGGCTGATGAACCTGGTCAGGATGACCATGATCTAAGATTGACCATGCTTGAGAGGTGTGAATGATAGAACAGCATGAGAATAGCCAGAGTGCGCAAAGGTTTAGTCTTCCTGACAGAAATTACGCTGGAGCTTCATTATTTTGTAAGTTTATCAAGAGAACCAAAATACTTTGGTCAAATCCTTGTATGCGTTCACATGTTTGGCCAATAACCCTGATTCTGATAGAACATGAAGAAGCTACACATTCTAACACATAGATGCTTCATACACATATTCAACCCAGCAGCAGATCAGATATATAAAATCTCCAAATTTTCAAGGTTGACACATTATTGATATATTGTTTGTTTACTGTCTTCTGTAAACCAGAAGACAACGAAAGTGAAGTTCTGCCAGAATACCACTTAAGTATCTGAGCAGGAATCTACAGAAGTGGTCTAGAGGTCTTTTAATAAAAGCCTTGTGCAGATTGCTCCTGAGTCTAGTGATCGTCCCTTAACACAACACAATAAAACACATGCAATTTGACAACTACAGAAGCGGCAACAGCCTATATTACTGTCTATATGTGTTTTCTGTTGCTGTGGTCCACAGTGCCCTGCATGCCCCAAAGCTAATTAAATATACCATATACCGAGTCATAAGACACAACCAAGGCATTGGGCGCTACCATACACATCTTTTGCCTGGTTGTTCTGTCACATCAGTGAGTGTGTGTGTGTGTAAGTGAGAGAGAGAGAGAAAGAGAGAGAGACTCGTGTGAGTGTGTATACATGTGCACTGTCATAAGTTCAAAAGAAGCTATATGTTTCTGTTGCCACCTTCTAATGAGCAGCTATACATCTCTCCGATGTCATCATGCTCCTTTTATTAAAACTGCCATCCAGACTGCGCTTGTCCAGTAATGTATTGACCTAAGCTGTTACACCATGACCCAGGCATATATGACCATAGCAGGAGTAAGAAAAGCATCTTTTATCCACTCTGATCCTAATAGAACTTCAGAAGGCACTTCCAGAGACAGGGAAGGACTTCCTTGTTTTTGCCCTTGGGGCCTGCAGCGAGGGAACTGAGATTCATGTGTTATTTTGGCCTCAGGGAGTTTGTGTGCATACACGTGTGTCGGCATATACCATTGCGTCACTGTATTTCTGTGTGTGTGTGTGTTTTTCGTGTTTTGTGTATATGTGTTATTTTAGCCTGGAGGTAGAGAGAGTGAACTATGTCTCCATGTCCCTTAACACCCACTTTGCTGTCACTACCGCTGTGCAGCTGCACTGTCACATTCACGGTAAATAGGCGTGCCCAAATTAGTCTTTTTATGGCCTTAAAATAATAGAATCACATCGTCATGAATGTTTAATACCATTTCCCAGACTCTTTGCTGACAAAAGCATAATTAAGGCTTGTATATATAACGCGCTGGCTCAACGAAAATGCGCCATTTTCAGCAGATTCATGAATGAGGGTTTGGGAGAAGACTCTTTGTGTAATCCTTCTTAACACATGTTCTGGTGCCTTGCTGTTAAACCTAACAATAGAGGATGCAAGACAAGGTCTTCCTGTATGCTCATATGTGTGTTGTTGCATCTTGTCATAGGTGTTCTCTGCATCTGCATGGCACTAACTACCAAAAGAAAACAAACAATTCAACAATCTATTTTCTTCTATTTTCATTTGCTATACATAAAGATGGTCATTGGATGAGGACATCTCTCATCTCTCATGTTAATCAGCCATCCTGTCTGCTGTGATATTGTACTGAGGATAATGGAAGGCGCTCTGAGATTCAATTACTGAGAAACTGTATTTCATACTTTTTTTTCAAGGCCCTTTCTTCCTTAGTCCTCCTCTTCATTCTGTCATTCTTCTCCAAGTCTGTACATCTACATTCTTTCATCATCTTCTCTCATCATTGTGCTCTTATTTAATACACTTCATCCTATAAAATGACTCATTTTGTATCCGCGATCAAATAGGTGATTTGTTCATTTTTAAAAGGGTGGAGAGAGAATATGATAAATCCAAGATCAAACCTATAGATGTGTGATTCAGAAATACAATTTAAAGAGGTCCTAATATCCTCAAGATAAAGTCTGGAACATCACAATGTCTAATTTGCATTATGATTCATTGCCAAATTGAACATGTTTCCTCAGATTTGAGTAAGTATGTTTGGTCAAAAGATGCTTTGTTACTCCAATAATCACCATGGTCTCAGACCATAAGTGAGACAAACTGCCAGTGGAAAGAATGAACATGTACAAAATTATCCATTCTTATTGAAATCTCTGTTTTCACTTTCTACTCCTCTCTTTTTTAAGCACACCAAGTGAAATTACTTTTCTCTGACTCACTTATTTCTCCTGTTGCCACTTGTCTCGTCTGTAGGATCATAATTCCTATCAGAATGCACAGATTTGGTTGTTTGAATGCCTCAGCTGCATCATGTGAGATGATTTACAATGCAGGCACTGTGAGTTTCCTGGGCTGTGATGCCGTAAAGACAAAAAAATACTGCACAGAATTTTAGAATTTAAATTTCAAAATGTAATAATTCTCAGGAATTTTTAATTTAATTTTTAATTTAATGGATTCATATCCGAATAGGACAATAATCCACCGATTTGTGACTTTAGTGGAAATGGAATGGAATGGCAGCTTAAGAAGGGAGACCTCACCTCCCCCCACCCTCCTTTAAATCACCTTCTGTTCATTGTTGGTTTTTCTTTGAGGGACCCGGTGCATACTGAGACAAATCCCATTGCTGTTGATCATTGCATTAAGAGTACATTGCAGATCCAAGTCCTCTGATTATATGCATGGATAATAAAGCTAGAAAAGTCTTTTGACTGTTTCATCTCTTCTGCTTTCCTCCCTCATTTGTTTTGGCTTAATGTCTAAGGTATCAGTGAAGAGAGAGAGAGACATATACTGTTCGACAAAAGCAAAAGGGCAGTGATTTTTGTTGGTAATCTTAAAGAAACTGAGCAGAGAAAGTCAGCCTAAATCAATCTTTACTCCGCAACCTTGCATTTTAAACGCAGGCAAAGTTCTCATTATTTCCAAATGTGGGCCTCGTGCATGTTTTATGCCCTCTTTAAGGCAACGTCTATGAGCAGAATGCTGAATAATTGAAGAGACGCAAAGCTGGATCAAACGGCAAGTCTGCCTCTGTTTGTGCCTCACAGTTTTCTATCTGCGCGTGTGGCTGTGTGCATGTATGTTTGTGTCATGAATATATATATATATAACACATTACTATATATGTGATATTGTGTATTATTCAATGTGTTGTGTGTCAGCGTGTGTATATGTGTATGTGCATAAGAAAAAAGAGTTAAACAGATTTGTGTGGTTCTTTTCTGTTACATTCCATTCCATTCTTATTCCATTACAATATTTCCCATCATAAAGTGCTGTCTTCCGTTTTTTTTTCATGCCACAAAAACTTATGTCATGATTTTTATGAATTTATTTAAAAGTAAGAAGCTTTCATGTTTTGAAATATCACTTTCCAAACTTACTGATGACAATAATAGTGCGGCTGCATCTATATATCATAGATCAAAACCCACATGTTACAGTAGGCTATTACAGTGTAGTGAAGACAAATTGGTGCTTTGGATATATTTGAACATGTTTATTTGACAATAGCTGCTTAATCCTTTTGCTTCAAATTGAAATCTGATTTACTGGAACCTATAGTTCGCTTCCAATTCAGCTTACTTAGAAAATAATTTTACTTTAAAGCACTAATTTGTAAGGTTTTCCTATTACTATGTTAACCCTCTGAAACCCTAAATACAAGGTGGTGTAGTGGGTGTCACTGTTGCCTCACAGCAAGAAGGTCCTGGATTCAAATCCCCTTTGGTGTGAATGTGAGTGTGAATGGTTGTTTGCCCTTCTACAGTACCAGTCAATAGTTTGGACATACCCTCCCATCCGATTGAATGGGAAACTGTGTCCAAATTTTTGACTGGCACTGTATGTGTTGGCCCTGTCATGAACTGGCAACTTGTCCAGGGTGTACCCCGCCTCTCGCCCAAAGTCAGCTGGGATAGGGTTAGGGTCTGTTCATCCTACTTGCTAACTGAACCTTTGTCATTTTTAATCCACATCACCTGACGTCCTAAAGCCAAAATTCTTGTTCTGGCTCATAGTTTTCTATGTAAATGTCCATCACATTCTAGAGTATAAAGGCAGTACTGATTTTTCATCACAACTGTGGTGTATAGAAGACACTAGATGCTGTATTGTCAGAGCAGCAGCAGCCGTAGCGAACGTCAGACCTTCCTTGTGTGGTAGTCAAATGTTTGTTTGCTATGATAGGCTGGACAATCTTTCATGTCCATTAAATATTCATGACTTGCCTTCATCATCCAGGGAAAAAACATTGCATACTATAAAGGCTCACAGAGCCGCTAGCATTACTGTAAACTCTTAACATGCATCCTAATTCCTTTAATTGCATCCATGGTTCCCTCACTTGCATCTCTTCCTTGAATCTTTCCTCTGAAATTATACATATAGTCGTCCATTGCTTCATCTGAAGTGAGATTTCTTCTCATGATGGCAGTTCATATGGATCAGCTGCAATATGCTTGTTTAAAGATCTGCATTCTGCGTTTTTATTGTACTCAGATTAGTCAAACTACAGTGTATAAATGTAGTATTAAACTGTTCTGACTGAAGCATTTCTAAAGGAGGAATCATGTTTTTAAGTCAGTTATTTTCATTATTCAGATTCCTCATTTATTAATCGTTAAGTTATGGTTAGAATGTTTTATAATTCATTTGAAGAAATTGTGAAAAATATGTAGCTACATCTCACATCACTATATAGTTTCTACTGGATACAGAGTAATAATATTATCCATGCTACAGAATAAAGGGGGAATGAAACCATTAAAAGAAACAAACATAATAGTACAAATAAAATGAATCAATCAAGGAAGTTGAAGTTACAGATGCACTATTTTTAACTATTGGTCAACCTGAGAAAAAAAGCAATCTAAAATGTGTGAGTTTGTTTTGTCTGCTCTCCACTGGCTGAATGAAACTGCACTAAAGTTGTGATGTCGTACCAGATGAGTCCAGTCAGCTGCTGTCCCCAGCAACCAACAAATATACATGAAACAGATCAGTCAGTCTGGTAAAAGACTCCCATGGAGGCTGATACTGTGTTTTCTTTATCATATCTCCTCAGAGCAGAAATCAGAGCGCAAAAATGATAGGCCCTCATGATGATAGAACAGAATGTTTTCCAGATCAAGCAAGAAGAGAAGAATAATCAAATGAGGCAATTGGCATGGACCCTTGCGGCTCATTTATGCTCGGCTTTCTGAAGCTTTTCTGAAAAGCTTATGGATACGGACGAAATGGAGCAGTACCACCAGAAATCATTGGGAGCAGTGTAGCCATACTTCAACCAGACCTGACAAATGCCTACAGACACGACAAAGACGATGTTTCTACTGAAAAAAACTCTCCGTCTACATGTTGTGATGTATATAATTACCTCACAGACCACCGTCAAGTACATCGCCGCCTCCACTTATTGCACTTCTTATTTAGTTTGTTACATTATCACATCATCTTCTACTGACCTTAATTGTTGTCCAAACTTTTGACTTGTCAATGCCCTCTTGTGGCTGTATCAATGCCAATTGAAACGACGTGTGGGAGTTGATGCATACATTTGAATGTTTACATTTACACATAAGAGTATAAATGAGCCTCATGTCTTGTTGTTTATTATCGTCCAATCTATTTAATTCTTGCCAACTTCAATTCAACGGTGTTGTGTTGTACAGAAAATGACCCTTGGATTACATCTCTGAAGAGTGAATAGAGTGGGTCACCCTCTCCCTCCCTGTTTCTCTATCTCACATGATGCACAATCTCCTTTCCACTCATTATTTAGTAAATTTACAATGGCTTATGCAGTGACCTTCGGTGAATTACAATGATTAACCTGACGGTTCTGTCTATTGGGGTAATATTACCAATTTCTATGACGTATAATAGATACTAAACATAGCTATTCTTACTCACACAATCACATCACCTCACCCAACCGTTCACACACACGCTGCACCCCACCTTATTCTCCTCCATTGCACGCTCACACTCAATTGAACCTGTCATCTTCTCTTTGGTCCCCTAATGGCCATCTACTCCCAGACAGCTATTAGAGTACAGGACATGTTATTGGAAATCAAAGAGGATTTGGAGTTCAGGGCGTCCTCCTGCAGGGGAAAGCACCCAACAGAGGTCAACTTGTTACAAAAACACACTCCGTCAACCCTCGCCACACAGACGTATTGGTTCTCTCTGTTCATCATCATCGCTATGGCTACCCTGAGATAATTCTGAGAGATTATTATGGTATGATTGTGAAGAACTGATTGCAGGCAGGCATATCACTCAGATTCTATGGGCTAAGATGTTTGGAACATGGAATAAAACAATTTTAAAATATTGGAGACAAATTATTCAAAAGCCGTGTTGGTCAATACAGAAAATGGCTGTTTTTTTGTTGTTGTTTTCTTTCTTTTTTTTCTTTTTACCAGGCATTCTCTCCACTTTATTGCATTTGTCAGCAGCATAATCATTTGATAGCAAACATTTGTAAGAGTCGTTACAGCTTACTTACTCTACTTGACTTAATTTTTACTTACTAATTATTTCAACCAACTGTCCATTTTTCTTCACATGCATAACATAAAGGACGTGTCGCTTCTATGACTCGACAATTATTTCTTCACTTTAACATACTTTGACTGGAAAAAGACTTTGACTCATTAAATCTGCATTGTTTTCCATTGATAATTTGTTTATTTAAAAGTGGGTATAATCCAGAGTAAACATGCAAAACCTCGTCCTGGAGGACCGACGTTCTCAGCTATGTGAGCCACATGTATTTGTCCAAGCTAAGGGCCACACTCTAAGGGAGAACTAAAACATCTTTGTGTCAGCACCATTGTGTGTTGTCTAAGTGGAAAACAATGCTAGACCCCCAGTGCAATTTGGAATTTGGATGCGTAGATGTACATTAAAAGCTGTGGCTAACAAAAGTAGCACACTGCAATTGATCTAAGCTGTGTGCAAAGGCAGGACTTTGGGGAAATCAGAAGCTTCATTAAAGTTTCATATTGTATTTCTGTACACATGCAGTTTCATCTTGCGTCTCTATTTACTTAAGGGCCCAAACTGAGTAAAGTTGGACTCCCCCATGAGTATTTGGATTTTAAAAGCTTTAACAACACAATTGTCATGTGGAGGAAAATACTTAAAAGTATACACATACTGTAGTTTTATCCATGAACTCAGTAATGGAATTTTGAAATATAAGGCTAGCACAACAAAACATTTCTCTGTTTCCAGTGAAATGATTGTTCAATGTTTTTATTTGGCCTTTTTTTGGCATTGCAAAAATGCCCCACACTGAGTTGCTATTTACACTATGGGTACATTTCATTTTTCAATGTTTAGTATTTCTGCGCTGTTGTTGCTGCTTTCAGAATCCTCCTGGTTATGTATAAAAACATACAGTGTGGACGTCTGTGTGACTCTCCAGTGTTTGACCATTATTGATATGTGCTGTTCTCAAGATATGCTGTATCTGAGATATCTGCACCTGAAACAGTCAATCTGTCACTTTCCACCTTCGCCACATCACTAAATCCATGGTGTCACAAAACAGACATATAGCAGAGTGTCACATTCTCTCACTCTCTGACATACATACACACACACACACACATACATGTCTGCACACATTCACGAATTGAACTGTACAAAGGTGCTTCCTCGTTTGCCAGATCTCTTTCACACACACTCATGCACATGTGGCAGAAGCAAGAATTAAGAGGCAGATGATCTCCTAGTGCTGGGAGATACTTTTAGAGAGAAAGGTGGTATCTCACTGTCTGGTTTTCTGCAGCCCCTTTCATCCAAATCTATGGTTTATCATTTTATACATGAGGGTGCGTGTGGGGAGATGAAAAGAATGGAAATAGGTGAGCAGTTTACTGAGCAAAAAACTGAATCACAGAAAAACTCAAATAACAGTGACACAAAAATACGTCAATGCATTACAGTAAGCAGCATGCTGTGGCAAGAGACAGTACATGAAGCTCAAATGTAGCTTAACCAACTTATGCTATTGATAAATGAAGATATATACATAAATATGATAAGATATGAATAAAGTATAGATAAAGTGATATGTATCAGCAAATCACCCATGCAATATTTGTCCGTCTTTGTAAATGTATATAAAAAGAAATCATTAACCTGTATATATCATACTTAGTAATGCCAGTTTGCATGTGCAGTAGGAGAGTTTGAAAATACAGTAGATCAGCTAGAAGAACTACTGCTCAGATTTCTTGAATGTACTCTCAAAGTACAAATGACAACCTGTATTTATGAAGGATACTGAGAGATGAACATATACCCTCTCTGTGTTGCAGTTTAAAAGAGAATCATTATCTACAGGTGGAGGCTGCTGGAAGCTAAAGAAACTAAATACAGCCAAAGAATGTACAGCAGTTTGCTCAGCTTTGATAACATTGATGCAATGAGCATCGCCATGGATCTTGCTGGTTAAACAGATATTGGATGAATTTGTTTTGCTAACTCTGGCTCACACTGAATTGTAACAACACCAACTGCTTGAAGCTAACTGTGAGGTTGAAATATCAGTTTCATGCAGAAGTGGCAAAGTGAGCTTCAAAGTATGACATCATGTCATGTTTATGTAGAAATTACACAAGAGCTGCAAACTGAAAAGTATCTGTTGTTTGAAAGCCAAGATTGCAGGCAGGCAATTTGTAATTTTAGAGTGCACAACATTAGAATTCCTAAGGTTACTGGGAAAGAGACCAGAATAAAGGGCTGGATAGAAACAAGGGGATTTAGGATTTAGAGCCCATATATACTTCCATATTTTCTTTAAATGTAAGAATGTTTTTGTAGTATTTATAGATAAAGGCATCTGCTTAACTATTACATACATTGCCCATCTATGTTTTAGCTAATCTAGCTATTACAATCAGACAAGGCTTATTTGAAATCCAGGTTCCTATTTGAGTAATGTTCTTTTAGTTTTAGTATTTCTTACTCTCTGGCCATACCATGTTTTTTCACAGATGTTCCCGTACCATATGATCATGGTGTTGAGTCACATGATGGTTTCATTTCAGTGTGGCACCCATTATGAGTCACTCTTCTTTCCTGTGACATTTGGCTAATACCTCTGCACACTTTATCCAGCTTCGAGGCTTGCAGATAGCTATGTCACATCCTATGATAAGGTGAATCTTTCCAAAGCCCTGTTACTTACAGTTCATTTGAAAAAGAAAGCTGTCGTCTCATGCAATGTTTGTATTTTTGCTCTTTTCCCAAAGCCTGGGGCCAGAGTTTTAATGTCATTTCAGACCAATCTCCACATCCGACTCCTTCACAACACATTTCTACGGACCTTTTATGCCAGTAACATTTCTTTTAAGTCTTTCGTTTCAAGATGCACTGCCACGTATTTTCAACTCTGTACCTGGTATTTCCTCAGAACTCTGACACAACTAAGGTTCATCATCATAACGCTGTGGTGACTCTGAGTAACTAGAGATATACTTCAACAGGTTTTATACAGCTCATTATTTTGAAGACGATCTACATGTATCTCCTACTGATACATACATACATTTATAAACTTATACATTACATATCATTTAAAAAGAAAGTAGAATCAGCTCTGAAAAGGTAGTTGTGATATGACTCGCTGAGGGTGTTCCTGTTTGTATGAGTTTTTTTTCTCCACAAAACCAACCACATCCTTCGCTTGTAAAGGTATCAGTAATTTTACAGCCTTTAGCAGCCCTTCCTCCCTAGAATTTTAATGCGCTTCCTCCTCTCTTCCACTTTCACTCATTTTAATTATCATTTTTTCCTGTATTGTCCAATTATTGCCACACTGCTCAGTCAAACACATGCATATACATATGCATACGACCAATCCTGTGTGATGACAGGCAGAAATTATGCCATCAGTTTAAAACAGGGACGGGTTGATGGTCGACTGTTCTGAGGGACTGTAGTTGTTTCTCTTTGGTTTACCTATTTCATTTATCATTTTTAACACACTGGCCTTTGCCAGGCTGTTACTACATGCTCTTGATGGCCATTCAGGGTATGTCCAGAACTAATACCTTCAATCCCCTAAAATTCTCTGGTGCCATGCTTAGGCTGCACACGTGTGTGTGTGTGTGTGCATGCATGTGTCAGTGTGTGAAACAAACCCGGTATGACAGCTCTGCCCTTTTCAAAAGCACTCTCAAGCATCTCATCCAAAGAAACTTTAAATAAAACACCTCCCTCATTCATCCTTTGCATGAGCTGTGCTTCACTTACAACTGATGAGGTCAAAAAACAAGGCAACACTCCCATTTCCCCTTTTTTCTATAGCTCGTGCCATGCTACTCCTGATAGTGTAGGTTGGATACAGGAGAAAGGAAGTGAGGGACGGGGGCAGAGAAGAGAGAGGAGGAGGTGAGAGGGCGCAAGAGACATTAAAGGGAAGGCTGTCCTGGTGTTGGCAGAAATTGTTTCCATGATGTTTGAAGTCCACAACAATCAAATTAGGCTGCAAAGAATCGGGATTACACACACACACACACACACACACACACACACACACACACACACACACACACACACACACACACACACACACACACACACACAACTCTGCCATGTAAAGAGATAGAGGCAAGGGGTGAGGAGGAGGGGATAGAGAGGGAGGAATGGTGATGAGGACTGAAAGTGGCAGTGAATTTTGGAGGGATGGCAGGAACCAGGGGGGAGCAGCCTCCATGTTTGTGACAGCAGCTGAAATCCTATCCACTGGAGGAAAAGGGAGATGACACTCCCATGAAGGAAATGTGCAGCGGATGAAGCAAGAGGGGAAATAAAAATGACAAAAAATATATAAATCTGGTGAGTCAAAGAATAAGGGGAGATGGTAAAATGCACTTAAATTGGTCAGAGGTTTGAGTTGATCAATAGTCAAATGTTTGGATAGTTTTGGTCAGTTTCGGTGTGAACGTCAACAGAGAAATCGTACTTTTTTTGCCTGTATTTACATTTTTGTCACAGTTACCAAATCCCATCACGGTCACACGTACAGTATATTGTCAGTAATTTTTCTTCATAAAAAACAACGACATTGTTAGGTGTGGTTCAAAAAGGACCCAAATGCAGACACAGAGACAGGGGAATGCAGTCGAGAGATTTAATTACAAAACATCCAGAAAACCAAGCAAAGTCCATGAGAAACGTAAAATAACAAAACCGACAATGAACAAACTGGCAGGCAAATCCAAGGTTGGGACAGCAGGAGAAAACAGGAGTAGACACAGGGGCAGAGTAAATGGAGCAAAAACGGGGGACAGCAGGACAAGGCAGAGCACGGCAGGGTAACGGAGTCAAACAGGGAATAACGGACGAACTGACACAGAAGACAAAACCAAACAGACTTAAATACACAGAGTAACGAGACAATGACACCCAGGTGGCAAAGGGGGGAGGAGAGAATCAGAGACAGGTGGAGACCCTCAGACAAGCACAAAGGAGGGAAAATGAGGAGAAGGAAAAACCTTAAAGGGGAAAACATGAGGAGGATAAACTAATCATAAGACAGAGCAAACAGACCCATGACCGACATAATACAGACTTTGAATTATTTTAACACATGGAAAAGAATATGCTTATTAAACTGTACCTTGTTGTTTCCAACATTCACAACCTTGCGACAATATTGAAGTCTTCATGTTTTCACTTGTGTGGTCCTTTGCCGTGCTTTGCAGACCTTGACACACCAGTTCTGACGGTGCACCAGACCATCAGTGATGTCCGTGGCAGTTACTACCAGGAGAAGACGGTGTTCCTGCGCTGCACCGTCAACTCCAACCCTCCCGCACGATTCATCTGGAAACGGGGGAACATGCTCATCGAACAGAGCAAGGACAATGGAGTAGACATCTACGAACCGCTTTACACTCAGGTACGCATGAGTACATACCAGCAAAGACACACTGCCAGGCGTGCAGTCACCCCAAGCTTTCTGCTCGTCTCTTTAATAAGTACAAAATCCTCCCCGCTGAATTGAATCCTCATCTACTTCAACTTTTATTCCTGTCTTGAGAACAATCTTTCGCTCTCAATCTGTCTTTTGCTTGGATCAGTTTTTTCCTACTATTGTTGCCCTACTATTTCACCAAACCCCTGCCACGATGAGTGGTCATCCACTGACTTTAACCTGAACTCCTTACGGCAGGTCTGTCTTTCAAGCGTTGAATTTCACCAAATGTCCAAACGGTGTGCATGGGGTTCTAGTAAGAGCAGTACTCATCATATAAAGACTTTTGAGGATGATTGGATGCTGACTTTTGTATCAGCCAGGGATCTAAAGTTATAGAGTGTGGAGTGTAAGCTGGAGGGCACCTCGTGGGCATACAGAAGTGGTCTTAAGGAGGCACCGAAACCATAAGTGCCTGGAGTGCTGACTATGTGCCAACCCTGTCATGTTCTATGAAGACCCCATTTACAGCATGTTATGGGGGCATTCATAGTGAATTATAATGACTTCGTAATGCTTTATGATTACACTCAAAAGCACACCTAATGATTTCTCAATCATTTTATCAACCGTCATAAAACATCACAGATGTGACAAACGTTTTCCAAAAGATTTTAAGGCTCCTGAATAGTTATGAACTAGAGGTTGATTGATGGGACTTATAATACTTAACGACTGTCTAGACTCACTTATACACACCTCAACAATTAACTGTTGGAAGGGCTCACAGTGTGCTATAGTAGTCCATGCAGTGTCACTTAGTTATCATGTGTTAAGTAATGTACTTAGTTGTATGTATGATTGTTGGTAGGAATTAGTGTATAATAAGCGTATTATTACATAAGACCAGCAGCTCATGCAGAGAATTACAAGAAAACTTTGTCTGCTGGAAACAATGAGTTTGGCTGTTCCTTCGAAACATCAAGAACTTTTTTTTTTTTTTAAGAAGCTTTATTTGTCACATACAATTATACATGGTACAATGTAGTGAAATTCTTTCTCTGCATTTGACCCATCCCTGAGGAGCAGTGGGCAGCTAGTACAGCGCCCGGGGAGCAGTTTGGGGTTCAGTATCTTGCTCAAGGATACTTCGACATGTAGACTGGGGAAAATGGGGATCGAACCACCGACCTTCTGATAAGTGGACAACCGCTCTTACCCCCTAGGCCACAGTCGCCCCACTTTATGTCACTTTATGCTGCCACTGCAATAGGTAGACCCATTACAACTCTCCTCTCTCTCTCTCTCTCTCTCTCTCTCTCTCTCACACACTCACACAAACATATTTTTTTAGATCAGTCATCTGTAACTGTATTGGATGTAAGTATTGCAGTGGCTGTTTGGGTTTTTTGATGGCTCGGTAGAACACCTTGACCCATTCGTTTCATCCCACAGTGAAAATAAAGTATGACAAAATGTCTATAATCATTTCCTTGAATGAAAATCTAGCGAGTACACAGAGAGGGTATACCTCACCAACGTCACTGTCACTAAGATTGTCACCGAATTAAGTACACCACCAAATTCCTTGACCCTGAAAACCTACTCCTAGAATAAGAATATGATTTTCTCATAGTGAAAATATAGTGAACTCAATGACCCATTGATACTAAATTATTAACAAGGGAAAACTTGACAGTCTGTAGAGGACAGTGATTTGGCTTCTTATTTTATACTGCAGAAGTCACTGAAATGAACTTACAACCACACCCTAATACACAGAAATGTATTTTATACTGAAATTATCTCTTAATAATTAGTTGTAGAATAAACCTTGATTGGTGTTACACACAATTTAACTCATGATCTGATATTGAAGGTTATGACTTGTGTGTGACTTGACTGGTAATCCAGTCGTTTGGTCAGTTTCTTGATCAGTTAAATAAAATTTTTTAAAAAGGCCATATACTAACATACATATTAAATATAGGTCAGCAAAATTGCTCCATTTTTCTCCAATGTATCTGAAGAAGCCAGCTGAGGTCTTCCCAGGATTGCCTGAGGTGCTGCTAGCCCATCACCTACTGTAGCAGACAGACATTTATACAGTATCAGATGTGAAGAATCACCGGTGATGTTGAAAGAGATGTGTGTGTTTATCTAAGAGCATGTATGTCCATATGAGAGACACACCGATAACTAGAATGTTTTATGAATAGCTCAGAGAGGGCGTGGAGGGATTTAGCTTCTGTTTTGGGACTGACAAGTTTAATTTTCGTAATGGTCTCATGTGAAAGCCATTTGATTCATCATTCATATTACTTCATATGTATATCAAAGATTCTTCAGTTGATAATCAGGGCATGTCTGACATACAAACACAAAATGTGTTTATGTGTGTCTGTGTGTGCATGTGTGTGTACTGACCCTGTTAATCACGCTGTGGCTCATCAAAAATTAAAGTAAACTTTATTCAGGATGACAACCCAATTTAGAAGCTTTCCTATTAATGTGCTGTTAGGCAATGGGATTGTGATCATATTATGTTGAGATTTATATTGATTTTATATTGAGATTTATATTAACGGCATGATGCGGTTGTGTGTGTTTTGTCCCATCTAGGGTGAGACGAAGGTGCTGAAGCTGAAAAACCTAAGACCCACGGACTTTGCTGACTACACATGTCAGGTGTCTGTCCGTAATGTGTGTAGCATCGAAGACAAGTCGGTCACCTTCAGGCTCACAAATGCCACAAGTATGTTCTCTGTTTTTCACTTTTTCACTCTTTCTTTGACTTTTTTTTTCTTTCTCCCATCTCATCCGACTTTTCTTGCATGTGTGTGTCTCAGCTCAGGAGTCTCTTGCTCTTTGTCTCTTTATCCCTTTGTTAAAATGTGTCTTTCCTTTCTTTCCACGGGTCTTTCCTCTCGATGCTTGACCCTCTCTATATCATTGCCTCCTTCACATTGTGCTATAGTATCTTTTTCTGTCTTGTGTTTCTATTGCTCAGGTCTCATGTCAGGACCGTCGGCTGCAATTCAGTTGTCTCACACTCTGTTATCTCCAATTCACTCCACACTCCTATTTGTCTATCTGCACACCATTGCCCATCAGCTCAGCCCAAGAAGTTATTGTTGCTGATAGAAAATCCGTATAGACTGATATACCACGAAGGAAAACCATATGTTTGTGAAGTATTTTTTGTATTAATTACATTATTTAGCATTTTCCAATATTTTCTTCATGGACAGGAGGCCTGAAAACTGTAGATGTGCACTGAAAATATGGTAATGATTGCTTTTACTGAAAGGAGGGTTAAAAAAGCAGCCTTTGGGCCAAAACATAGCTTCTTAAAATGACTCAACTGGTTGTGAAAATGAAAGATTAATATTCCCTGAAAGTAGTAGTTTGACATTTTGGGAATTACACTTTCTTGCCCAGAGTAACATGAGAGGATTGATACACTCATATCTCTCAGTTAAATATGAAGCTTCTGTACAGCCAGCAGCCTGTTAGCTTTGCACAATGAATCAATGAAGGTGGAAACATCTAACTAGCCTGGCTCTGACCAAAGTCCAGTTATTGTTCCATCCAGCATAAACAGCATACATGTTGTTTTTGTTTGGGTTTTATGCTTCAAAGAAATAGTCCCACACATACCCCTGGCAATTTATTAAAACTAAAACTATTCCTTTGACAAAATCAAAAAAAAAAATGCTTTCATGTGGTCAGCCCAACAATTACATCAAAGTGCCCTTGAGCAGGACAAATCAACCCACCTTAGAAAAGACTTCATGTCCTGTGCTGTTCACTTCTCATATTTGGGAATGACAGTAACTGAATGTGACGCACAAAGAGGTAATTAGTTGCATTTACAAGCACTAAATCATCCGTAAGAGCTGCAGTGCTTAAGCTCGATCTCTTATTTGTAAAGGACATATCATATATCATACTGTATAAGCATAACTTTAAGAAAACTAAATAAACTGTATTCATATTTCCCGGGTATAACATCCCAGGCATACATGCAAGGAGATTTTCTTTGTTTTGGAATTTTTGTCACGATGGCCACAAGTGTCAATAATGTTTAATGTTTACTTTCTGTTTACAGACTTTTAACTGAAGTTGATGATATCAAATGAGCAATAGGGCCTCTTTTAGATAAAAGATTAGGAGTCTTCTAAAATGAGCCGTAGGTGGAAAAGACTTTTTTTTAAAACAACCCAAAGAACAAACTGATAAAGTAAAGAGGAAAGGAAACAGAGTTTGGTATCTGTAAAAGCTGAGCATGACGTTGTTGCATGCAG
This sequence comes from Chaunax sp. Z400, assembly GCA_037577475.1. Lineage (NCBI taxonomy): Eukaryota > Metazoa > Chordata > Actinopteri > Lophiiformes > Chaunacidae > Chaunax > Chaunax sp. Z400. The sequence goes on from CM075184.1 coordinate 26,752,706, forward strand.
ACGTAGAAAAATGAGGAAATGAAAAACTGAGTGACTCAGAAAGAAAATGAAAGATGGACATCGCTTGAAGAAATGTTCCGGAAAAGAGTGTGACACAAATGAATCAGCTTCAAGTGAACGCCTTTCAGTTTAGAGATGCTATTAATTCGAGCAGACAACACAGGACCAGAGATGATTGATTATTATAAAAAGAAACAGAGTGAGCAAAAATGAAATTAAACATAACAAGGAAAGAGACCTGTGGAAGGTTGACTAAAATGATTATAGTTATCAATATGTTCGTCCGTCACTAATCATTTTTTGTCTGGACAAATTCTAGCATCACCAAACTTTATACATATTAACTATGATAAATAGTTTAGAATTCTATTTTTTTTTTTTTGGTTTCCACAGAAACATGATTTGTAAGGTTGGTTTACGGGTTGTCATCTTCTCCATAGCATATATCCAAAACAACATACACTACTCTAGGCTCACCAACGTAATGGAGGATACCTCAGATACCATGATGAATGTCTAGTACAATTTTTGGGGAGGATGTCATCTCCAGATGACTCTTTTAAGTTTATTTGTAACACATGAATGACTTTTCCCTGGCCTCCCCTGTTGGACTCCTGTGGCTGAGATCGATCGTATCCCCACTGTTCGGTTAACAGACACACACACACACATCGACACACAAACACAACCATAACAACAATATAACAGTCTGCCTCGTGCTGGCATACAGGCTCAGAGACTTACCAGAACAGCCAATCTGTCTGGACCTCACAGCCTCACAGAGTGACAGAAAACAGATTGTAAAGCAATCGTTTGTCTCCCTCTCTCCTTCTATCTCTCGCTCTCTCTCTCTGTCTGCTTGTGATTTTTACAACTTTATTTCTCCATTGATGTCACCCATTTCTTAAATTCAACCGCACTTCACTAACTGCATTGACATGTTTCCCCAAGCTTTACACCCACTTACCTACTGTGAACCTCACTTGCCACCAAAACTAAGAACTGGTGTCAATACAGTAATCTCTAGAAATTTTTTACTAAAATCTAAAACAACTAGGCTACCTTATCTTTTCACACACATCACAACCTAACATACAAATGCTATAATGGCATACTGCAATCAAACCATGAACGCACCACAAGTTTCTGTCCAGTGGCATAAATATATGGTTTTTGGTGGACACTCAAAGTCAGTAAAATTTGTGTTTTGAAACTTTAAAAATAAATATGGACTTAGAATAGGAAATTGAAAAATATAATGAAGTCAGGGAAATCATATTCTCCTTACTCTCCTATTAATAGGCCTCAATACTACCATAGTTTCAGTTTATGCAGGCGAGTACAGTTGAGAACCGTGGCTAAACATTTAAAAATAGTTGATTTTTCCCTCTAAAAAAATGTTTTTATGCTACCATTACTAAATGCTCATAAATGTGTAATAAAAATCAAAACATATTCACAATGATACATTCAAAGTTAGCTGGTTAGGTTAGGTGGTTAGTGGCGTGCCTGAACACCAGTGAACACACATTCTACAGTGACTCAGTCACTCACAGACGATAGAAAGAGATAAAGGCAGAAAGCTTGTAGAAAGTAATACAGGATTTCAAATAAAGCCACGTTCAGGAAATAACACCCTTTTTTTTTACAAGAAAATAATGATGCTATCTTAGAAAATCACATCTCTAGACTCAGATCTCCTACATAAACAGACAAGAGTGACAGAATGGGAAACATGGAAAATAAAGAAAATAAAATAGATACACAGAGGCCAGAGAGGAGGAGAGAAATAGCCAGATGGGCATAAAGATAGAGAGGTTGTAAAAGGGGAAAACAAACATTGGTTTGCTGCTTTATTTTTTTATGTTCTTTAATATTCATCTAATAAGTGTTTTTGTTTTTTTGTTTGTTATTCCCTATTGAGCTCCTTTTTGTCCTTGTGGCGTGAGTCACTGCATAGATTAGATTCATCCAACTAGGTCATGGCATTGCCACTGATTCATTCCGCTGGGACAAAGGGATTGATTGATTTTTATATCATAATCCCAACCTGGGATTTGAGTATTGGGCTTCTGCCCTTCCAGTAACTGCTGACAGCCAAATCCTCTTCCCTCACCAAAAAGAAAACAAGGACAGAAGCTTGTCATGTTATTTAAAGTGATGGCGTGCTGAGGTGGAGAGGGGAGAAATAGAACAAGACCTGGACATGTAGAGGAATGGAGGGAAAAAAAACAGCAGATTGCATTAGATTGACATCCATCATACCTTAATACCATAATCACCACACACAGTAGCTATTTTTATAATATGACATTTGTAAGTTATAACTACAGAACAGAGGGAAAGACGAGAGGTCAAACATTTATTTTGAAGTTAAAAACTTCATCTGGCCCGACAAGTTTTCTTTTGGGCTCCTGCAGAGGTCCAGGTGGTATTATAAAATCATAAAGCTGTCATATGTCTGCCCAGTAAATGTATAATAACTGTAGTGAAAAAGAGTAGCTACACATAAAAAAGTGAAAATGAGAAATGCAAAATTGTCTTTTTATATTGATCACATTGTAATTCATTGCCAGGTTTTGGTATTTACAGTTAACACCATAGGAGACTCGCCTTTGTTCAAAAAAAGTCTTTCATTTTGCAGCTCTTTGTGTTAAAATAGGTACTTTTATGAACATTTTCTTCCTCTTATTCTATTTACATCGTGGAAATGAATACTAGATCACATTTAAGAATCATTATTTCAAGTCTGTGCCTGCTGCATTTGATGAGTCCACTTTTCAAGCATAGCGACTGTGACTCCACTTATCAGATGGTTAGATCCCCAGCCCTGCAGTCCACATGGCAAAGTGTCCTTGAGCAAGATTCGGAACCCCAGTTTGTTCCCAATGGCTGTTCCATTGGCATGCGAGTGATTGTGTGAATGATTAGTGATGAGCAGGTGGTTGCCTCTGCCAGTACTGTTTTAATGTATGTGTAAATGGGTGAATGCTGTCTGGTGTTGTAAAGTGCTTTGAGTGGTCAGTCAGATTAGAGCGGCGCTATATAAATGCAGTCTATTTTCTAAAACACATTGCTTTAATTAGACAAACGGGTACACAGCCTCTGTTTAGCAGTGCCCTGCCTCATACTCACAGAAGTACACACATTTACATCCACGAGCTGCACTGTTGGGTGTTTTGATATAAATTGGCAACCATCTGGTCACAACCACACATCTTTAAACTTTCAATGCAGTTCAAGTCCTGGCTTCTGATAAGTCTTCAATCATAATCATGAGGGTCTACAGTTGCTTCCAGCCCATTTTGGTATATTTTCAGCTACAGTAATTAGTTGCAAGTGCTCCAAGAATAGCCGATATGCATATATGTGCATCCAAATAAACAAATGTTCATACACACAAAAGCATATATCCAATATGGATTAAACACAGACACAATCATGTGTAAATAGCAAAAATTAAAAACACATACACATATTCTTGTAAATCATTCACGGGAGACTACTTCACTCATCGTAAAATGACGTCATCTTTGTTTATACTATGACATGTGAAAATATATAAATAAAATAAAAGGTTGATCTTTGAACTTTTCAATACAGAATGTCATTAGTTCATTATTTTACCCTATTAAAAGTATTTGTGAAAGTATGTCAAAAGTAGCGTATTAATTCTTGAGTTATGGCTAAATTTTAATTTGTGAGGTAACAGTGACTTGACCCTGAGACCACCAACATCAAATCATTGAGTCCAAGCGGAGACAAAGACAATGGAAGGTAAAGCCACATCTATTGAAGACACAGAAGTGACAAACTGACACAGAGAAAAGGAGGAGAGGGAGGAAGAATGTATTAGTGTGGAAGAGAGAGACATTTGTTACCAGGTTGTAAACCGCTGTGCTGCACGTAAATCCCATTACTTTGGGAAGAGCGCTGACTGATCCCCCCGTTACCGTCACCCACACATCCTCAGGAAATTGAAGCTATAATTCCCAAATCCTCATCTCCCCCCCACCCCCACCCCCCTCTTCATATATTGTTGACTTCTCTTTTTTTCCCCTTCTTCTTAGACTTTCTCTCCACTGTGCTCTTGGCCTTTTCTGTTCCTGTAATTAGCCTTGTTTATACTCACGATTACATATAGCCAAGTGTGACTCTCCAGTTAACCTGACTTACACATATTTTCAAACCATGTGGAACACCGAAGCTCTCAAAGGAAAACCACATTAGCTGCATGCACAATCTTTGATTATTGGACCATAAAATACCAGTTTATTCAATTGTAATAAAATACAGGGCTTTGCTTCGATATATCCTCACATGTCCTATTACTTCGCTGTAACTGCATTTAACAACAGACAAACTACGAGGCAAAGCAGCTTCCATGAAGGTTCATTAAACACTTAAAGAGGTCTTCAGGGGTTTACTTCCCTATTGCTGTGATTTAATACAATCTAAGTGGACAGTGATATTTATGTGCTGATTGCAGTTGTTATACCAGTGAAATGTCTTGTCAGATTGAGAGGCATCAGCAGGCGGTGGGGTTAGCTAAAGAGATATCGCATTAGTGTGTGTTTTTGCATGTCCATTTTTGCCACCCATCTAAGTGGATAAAAGTCTGTCTCTGTGTGTGCACAGCGGTGTGCGCGTTCCTCTATCGGTGGAAAAATGCATCTGAAAAGTAATTTGTTTAGCCTCCGTGCATGTCTTTCATTATGATGATTGCAATCTGTTAAAATAGAGATTAGATTAGAGGATGTACTGCATATAATCTATTTGTGGAATGAAGTGCTTCATGGGCTCTGTAGGATCAGTCTCTCACCGAGAACTTACTCCCTCAGGTCCATGAAAACCTGGATTCACTGTTTCCATGTATGCAGTAATATCACTGCAACAATCATGAGACATTTAAGCAACAAAACTAAAAGCTGTAAATAGGCCTACAAATTTGACAACTCTTTAGAGAAGACATTTAAACATTTAGATTCTGAAGTAAAACTGAAGTAAATATTTTTAGACACTGATGAAGCTCAGGATTTACCAGAAGAACAGCTTCTTAAGTCCAAACAATTATTAACTATGAACCTGGACTCTGGGTCACCTTTTGGATGAGTGGAGGAACACAGGACATTAATTAACATTAGATCCTGTCTACATGTCAGGAGATGGTATATTTTATCAGTAACACAATACAGTACATACAGTACCTGCCAAAAAAAATAATATGACAACACCTCCCCCATACACCCCACTCCCATAAACCATGACAACAACATCTACTACACTACAGATAATTACAAATAAATACAAAAACAATGCAATGCCCTGTCAAGGCTTTGCATCAAAAGCAAAGAGAAATCCCATGCAAGACAATAAATCACCCCAATGCAATACAAAAAACAAACCAAAAAAAAACAAAAACCAGGACGTGTGCATTCATAGAATGTCTTTCATTATTAACATTGTGTTACATTTCAATGAGAATCTGATTGACAGTTTGGTACTCCTGCAACAAATCATCCAATCATCAGTGACACATAATTTTCAAAGTGTCCATATTTGGCAAAATTTACTTTCACTTTGACTCAGGACTGCAAGCAACCCTTCAAAAGGAAGAGACATTTCATTATACAACATGATAAATACAGGGGGCTCACTTTAAATGTGTTTATTTTGTACAAGCATCTAAACCGATTAGACAACGTAAGCCTCTTTTCTCTTTCTTCCTCCACTGAAGTGGAGTGAATTGACATTGGCAAATAAAGCCTGTTTTGGTCACTGTGACTCCAGCCTGTGTTTATGCTATGTGTGTGTTTTTGGTGCTAGATGTGATAAGCCCACATTTTTAAACATGAAGCAAATTGATTGATATAAATAATAAAGGGGATAAACCTGTTCGATAAATTTATTTTTTCTGTTTTTTTAGTTGTTTTTTTTTACCTCCAAAATGGAAACATTATCTTTACAGAATAATGTATCATAATGCTTCCATATGCAAATCAACATAGTCAACATGTGACATGGCATCTTAATGAGCAATATATACGGACCTTGTTTACTCTAATGTATTCCGACTATTACTTACCAAATAGTTTCAGAGGAAGGTAAAGGTAAAATCAAATTTACACCAGACAACCTGACTGTACAACCACAGATTAGTTACTAACTGGGGCTTGCCTGATTTGCCCCAGGGGCTTTTACTGTATAGAGGATGAAAGAAGGGGAAACCTTTCTGTATTACTTCATCAAAAAAAGATTTTCATAGCCACTCAAGGGTTTTAAACAGGTGTCATTTTTGTCACAGGTTCATTTCTCTTAATGTTACTGCCTGTCACCTCATTTACACTCTGTGGCAAGATATGGAAAAACCCATTACAAGAGGTTGCAGATAGGGCTGCCACCTAGCCTAAGTGATGTGGAGCATTTTTAATGCTTTAAAAAGTGTTCAGTTTTACATAAGAGTATATGAATAAGGGATTCCAGCATAGGTTATAGGGATACCCTGTTTAATGCTCCATATAAAACACCATAATTGACCAGAGAGGTTTGTTGTGTAAAGAGGTTTCTAATAGACTAAGTATTATGGTCACAGTTTGCAGCTACCAACCATTTAGTGATTTTACATAAACCCCAGTTCTAAGCTGCCACTGGTCAAATATAGCTAGTTTTATTCTGTACAGGGGATTTAGATAAAAACAGATAAACAGTGAGTAAGTACACAACTGAAAAACAAGGCAATAAACCAAAAAAAAATATATATTTATATTTATCTGATATTTTATTGTTAGAATTATGTTTGTGACCTTACTGTATTCAATAGTATGTTTTACTCCTTTAATGTTAGCTTGATTTACTGTAGTGATTGTTGATTCGTTGCAGAAAACAATGAGTTTAATGGAGGCATTAAATTCAGTCAGACACCACAGAACCTGGGATGTTATAGAACTCGTCTGGGTTTGTGTTTGTTGGAAGAATGATAGACGATTATTTTAACACAACATCTAGTCATCTTGTTTTCTAAGTGCACATTTTCACATTTTATGATCAATTTAAAAATGTAAATTACCTTTTACTCAGTAGCTACACTTGTTATTATTCATTATTCATATAATCTGCTACCACAGTAAAATGCTGACTTGGAAACCCTTATAAACAATAAACATAAAATAATTGTTTCAAGCTTGAATTAGAAAATTCAACTGGCAAAGTACAGCCTGCACAGGGAGTTTTACCTATTAGAGAGGTATGTCTGTGAGTCACTAACTCTTAACTGAGTGTATTTATGGGAAGAGCTAAATTCAACTGACTCCTTTTGCACTTGACAATGTGTAAGCCTTCACACAGTGGAGTCAATGGACTTTCCATAACAAAATAAAAAAAGAACCAGCAAAGACAGGAAATACCTATATCATCATCAGCCTAAGTGATGAGACTGAGCCATCAGATCCCACACCTGCTATTTATTATGTGCTGTTAAATCTATCTTATCATAGAAAAGGTTTAAAAGTAAAGCAAGTTGTTTTGAGAATCCAAGTATTAAAATTAATGCTTATTCTATGAGCCTGTGGGCTAGTTATTAGGGTGTGTGTACATACTGATAGCGCTGTCACTGTGGACATTTTTTTCTCTCTCCTTTTTGTCCAAACCTCTTAGATGATTAATATCCTCCTTTGTCTTTTGGCCCCTTTCTCCTCTTCTGCTTCAGTCTCTACGCTCACATTCCTCATCAGTTGTTCAATACTCTACCAGAGTGTGTGCGTGTGCGTGTGTGTGTGCGTGTGCGTGTGTGTGTGTGTGTGTATTCACTCCCACTGCCCGGTCCTTTTTTCATATTTTGAAACTGCTGGGGCAACAGAATGCAGTGTCTTGTGGAAGATACAGGTGATATGAGACCAGGGGAACAGGGACATGAATGACTTAGTGATAAGTGAGAAAAAGATGGGAATTTAAACACCCCTACACAACAGCTCATAGACACACATTCTGAAAAAAACAAACAAATACACTCAGACATATATTTACATTTATTTACACACTACTTCATCTTTGCACTCAGAAGAAACTCATAAATGGGTACTGCATGCTGATTTGTTTGGGGTCAGGTCTTTCCTGTGAGTTTTGGGATTTAGACAGTGACACGGTGATTCTTCATACTCCGCTGTCTGCTGCCTTTTAAGTGGTTCTGACTCCTCTGCTGCTCAAGATGTCTAAAAGTGTATGTCTGGTACCCAAGTACCATAGTACCGATAAGACAAGGATTCAGTTGGATACAGCAGCACAGTGGTTTGCACTGTTGCCTCACAGCAAGGAGATCCTGGGTTTTATTTCCAGTTGGGGCCTGTGGAGCTTGCATGTTCTCTGCCTGTTTGCATGGGTTTTTTCTACATGCTCTGGTTTCCTACACCATCAGCAACATGTATTGTGATCATTCTATTGCCGGTCCCCTAACCAAAGTGCTGGTCTGGAACAGGAGTCGGTCCCCGGGCAATGCTCCTAAAATTAAGGATGAGTTAAAAGCAGAGAATGAATTTTACTTACTCAATGTCTTATTGCATATAATTGAGAGTTTGAGACAATAAACTTAATTTCATTTGATAAAACCAACTAATAAAATAGAAGAGCTGCAGCTGTGTCACTTAAGGGCCAGGGAGGGTCCTCATTTATATAAGTTCATTATTATTCAAGCTCATGGCCTTCTTGAGACTCGACGTCTGAAAAAAGTGCATGAGCTCAAAACATCGCTGTTGAATGTGCTTATATCATTCAGTTTTGTTTAGACACAATCTCAAGTGTGGCAGTGGCTGGTGGAGATAAAGGACATGCCAGCTCATTGTCAGTGGTGTCTCCAGAGAAACATATTCAAGTGTCTGCGTCCTCACTGATGTTGCTCCTATAACACAAGGACATTATTAGTTATTATTAGAGTGTAAGATACAAAAAGGGAAGTTCACAAATGAAAAAAGGTACATAAATACATGTATACTGTGTTAAAAGAACTTAAGGTATGCCCTTTGTCTGGTCTGTTCATAATGTTGCATCACTTTTTCACATTATTCCATCACTGGAGGAGCTTGTTCTTCAATTGTAGGGTAAAAAAACAAACAAATTGCCTGTGAGATGCAGGGCATCAAATGTAAGGATTAAGATTATGTTGCCTGCATTTTTTTTATTACATAAACACAGGTATTAAATCACACATATACATAGACAAAGAAAAAGTATTCTTAAATCTGCACTTTTAAATAATGCCATGACTTGTAAACATCAACTTGAGAGCTGCAAAATCATGTAACCATCCGGCAGTCTCACTGGGAACCCTGTTTATTACAGGTGCAGACAAACAGCTAACATCACCTCCAACATCTGTTTGTGTAATGTAACCACGGAACAGGTGTTTTCCACTTCTAATACTTCTTTCTTCCCTCCACAGCTCCCCCGATGATCCGGCTGTCAGTCAACGACACCGTGGTGGTGGATCCTGGGCAGGATGTGCTCTTAACCTGTGAGATCACGGCAGGTTTCCCCCTCCCCAAAGTGACGTGGTCACGTTACCCTGGACCTCTTCCCCTCAGTGCCCAAGTTCGAGGACCGACGCTGATTCTGCGGGCCGTCACGCCGACTGATGCAGGCTTCTACAACTGCACGGCTGTCAACAATGTGGGCAACCCTGCCCGCAAGAACGTCAATCTCATTGTCAGGAGTAAGTGTGTGTGTGTTTGTTCCCAGATGCAAAGGAACAGATGGTGGGAGATTTCTTAGTGAACATGGGTGTTTCGGGATTGACGGCCCACTTTTTTTTTCTTCTTTTTTTTGCCCGGTTACATGTTTGGATGCAAAATGCTTAGTTCAAACTTGACGTGTTATGTCAGTTGACAAATATTTTTGTCATCATCCACCAATGATTTAGGTGCCTAAATTACCAGCTTTGTAACTTAAAATAATTTAATAATAATTTATTTATGGAATACTCCTGCCTTGTGTTTTGTCCTTTCAATTGCTGATATAAATTAAGAAGACGGACAGATTTTGACAAAGGCAACACACACACACACACACACACACACACACACACACACACACACACACACACACACACACACACACACACACACACACACACACACACACACACACACACACACACACACACACACACACACCTCATATATATCTGAGTGTTCCCAAACATATTTGATTAAACATGCTGTATTTTTCATTCCTTAAGTGCCATCTGTCGAGTCTTTGCTAGCATTAGTGTGCAAATATATTCATCTGTGCATGTACTGCATGTGATTGTGCAACACGTGAGCAAGTTGATCCATCATTACAGACAGTTGATGCGAATTTTGTCAGAATTGGCGGGTTAAGTGTCGCTCTTTTTCTTATTCCCCTGCTGTTAAAATGGAAGCTTTCCATTTTCCCTCCCCTCCGGCTATTTTCAGCCCCTTTAATCATCTTTATTCACTCCAATTAGTTAGAATGGAGTGGAAGCAATTAGTGACAGTCTCCTCTGTTAGTTAACACTGTAGAGAGCGTATGCTGGATGGGTTTCTCCTGTAAGCTTAATGGACCTGAACACATCATCACACCAGCACAGGTGGCAAGATGGTTTTATGAGACACACACATACGCACACGCGCGCACACACACACATGTTAGATGAGTAGAGAGATATAGAGATAGAAGTCTGCAGGTAGGCGGGCGCCACAGTTGCACATGGGTGCTCACACATCCACAGGCTCCCACATCACACCCACGTACTGCGTTTTCACACTAACCAGGTAAAGGATCGTGATAACCATATGGTCACCACTTCACATCCATGGCTCCACCCAAGCATCTTGTTAACAAGCTTGAAAGGAGTTTAAATCAAGCTCTCCTCTCCTCCCCACTGCCTGTCTCTCGCCTTTGTGGGGAAACAGAGAGCTGTTTTGTATTCAACATGGAAATCTGTTGGGGAAACGCAGCCTTTGAAAGTGAAAATTAAATGTGACAGTTTAAGAGTTAGTCTTTGTCCTTGATTTTATTCCCCTCCTCCTCTTTATGCGCCTGTTATTTTATTCTCTATCTTGCTCCTTTTGTCTCTCCCTCCTTTGCAATTTGCCTTTTCCCCCCCTCTCTTCCCTTTCTTTCTTCTTCAATTTATTTTTACTTTGCTTTCTTCTTGTCATTCTGTCCCCTCTTTATGCCTCTCACACTATCTTCCCCCTCCTTGATCCACTTTATTTTTATTTTAATGCTTTTTTAAAAACTCTCTTCTTGTCCCTCACCCACAATACTATATCAATTCCACCCTTTGGAATTTTAATTAATTTATATTCAATGAATTGAAATAAATTCCACTGCCATACAGAAGTATGTTCTTTTAGACTAGTATTTTTTAAATATAATAAAGGTTATGAGGCTGAAATTACAGTGATTAACACAAACATATTTCACAAGTCTACTCACTCAGAGGGTGAGTGAGTGAATTATTCCATTAGCTACTTTCCCATTTAAAAATATTATCCACAGTAAAATATAAGTTTGTAATACATATAATTTTTTCCTCAGTTAACACAGTGAATATTTTTTTGGTCATGTCTCTCCTCCATTCATTGTTTTAAAGACTTCAGCACAGCCTATATCCAATACCGTACCATCCATTTAACAAGTATCTTCTGTCTTCGTCTTCACCCCACCCCCACCACCACACACAGCAATGGGCAACTTGACCTTCCAGATTACACCAGACTCCAACAAAGACAGTGAGACTATCCAAATGGGTCGGGACCTCAAGCTGTCATGCCATGTTGATGCCACCCCCCAGGACAAGGTCAACTACACCTGGTACAAGAATGGCGCGCCTGTCTTTAACTCGGATAGCCTTATCTTGCTACGCAGTGACCCTGACATGGCACCCGGCACCAGCAGCTTGGAGATTGTGGATATGAAGTTCAGAGACTTGGCTACCTACAGCTGTGTCGCAAATTTCCCAGGGAGCAGGGTGCCAGAGCTCCGTGTGGATGTCAATATCTCTCAGAACAGCGGTGAGGTTTTCCTTTAAGGGGTTTCCGTTCTGTAGCGAAATAACTAATATATTGGTTTGAGGTTAGTCAGATACTTTTCATTGAAGAAACAATTCATAATTCAAGCTGACTATATTCTGAAAACACAGTTAGTGTCAAGTCGTTTTCAGAAAACTTCTAAATACTTATTATTTCAGCCCTTATTGATTAACTGCATTCTATGTACAGTCTCCAATATATTATAAACATACTAGTATATTCAATATAGGGCTTACAAATAATTTGCTTTTCTTCTTTCCATTTTGCTTCAGCAAAGACCAACAGTAGTCTAGATTATCAAGCAGGGTAGGAACAGGGTTAGATGGCCACTACATTTTAGGAACCACTCCCCTTTTTTAATTTAAACAGACTATTACAGACTGAATAAGCTTTGTTCCCACATCCACATGTTAATTTGTCATCACAGTCATCACAAGTTAAAAAGGAAAACGGCATGCCAAAACACAAGCCCTAACGATTAAGTACTGTCAGTATTTCTATTTTACTTCATTGTATCATTGGGAAGAAAAGCTTTTCTTCTTAAATACCCAAATGCATTATTCATTCTTGTTTCAGAAACAACAGTAAGACAATAAAACTGTGACCTTTTTCCATTTCCATCTTTCTGCTCTTGCCTTCCTTCCAGTCTCCCCTCCAGTGCTGTCCATTCCACCAGGAGGTCAGGTGGTCAGTGTGCGAGAGGGTGGTAACACTGACCTGGTGTGCTTGGTAGTAGATGGCAAACCCCGTCCACCCATACTGTGGTCTCGGGTAGAAAAGGACCTTCTAATGCCAGCAGGAACGACCATCGTGGAGACATCCGATGGTCGCTTGAGGCTGAAGAATGTGAGTCGGGATATGATGGGGCTTTACCGCTGCCAGACTGCTCCGTACAATGGACTTAACATCAAACGCAGAGAGGCGCAGATCCAACTCAATGTGCAATGTAAGTCTCTCTCACATTATGTTCACCCATAAACTCGACCGACAGCGACATGCTATTGTCAATGTGCTTCTTTTTTTTTTAAAGAACTTATCCCATCTCTTTCAGTCCAGATTTGTTACCACTGCTTTCAAATACTATTATTTCTGCGTCTTTCTACTGCTACCATCAGACAGGATGATTTGTAATTTTAATGATCCATGGGCAGCAAGCAGTATCAGTAGTAGTAATATCAACGGTACAAAGAAACATGCCTTTAAAAAAAAAAGAATAAAACAAAACTTGAGACAGAAACTCAGAACTTCAGAACTCAAATATATGTAGCAACGTAAAATTAAAGTAGAAAAATATAGAAAAGTGTAAAGATTATAGCAGGGAGAGGATATAACATCAATAATGTATAACTACAGTAGTGAACAAATGATAGATCGATATTAATTTCAATGAAGGTATAAAAGGTAGGCACTCAGTAGGACATAAAATCATTTTCTTTGGTTCTCTAGTGTGATCAGAGATACATAAAGTACACTTCTTTTCCCTCTCCATCAGTAATGACATAATCTTCACATACACTTGTGTGAAGATACACACTTACCCTATAGAAAGATAAGGAAATATAATCTTATGTAAGTATAAAAAGGCAGAGTAAAAGGAACTAAGGACACAGCTTAAGGGCTGTTTTTGCTAAACCTATTCCTTCCACCTTTTGAGCTCTCCATTGGGGTCAGTCATTATAAATCTCCCAGAGGATGTGCTTTGAGAAAGGCATAGGATCTGTCTTGCTATAATATAACACATAATTTCAGTACCCTCAGCCGTCCCATGAGGTTACCTACTTTAAGTTTCTTCTACAATGCTTGAATTGTGTTCGTGCTCACAATACCACAGTCACTTCTGACTATAGCTGCAGACTGAATATGAGCTAATGGAGAGAGTGTGACGTTTGATTTAAATTTTTCTGGAAACCCACAACTAAAATGAACATACTTACTGTAAGACACGCTGATTTTTCTAATCAAATCATACACAAATCTGTTTTCACCCAAAGCTGCATGTGCTCGCTGTTCATTTGTTGGTTTTGAGCACTCTCCAACTTTTAATTACTTCTGCTTGTTTTTTGTAATAAATCCAATTTCTTTTGCTTCCAGGAAAACAGTGTTTGTTTGAATAAGTGGAAATTACATATTTCAATAGATTTTATAATATATTTAAAAAAAAATCCTTAAAGGAGGCAGCTGTTTGAGTCTGAGCTTCTCCATGATGCCACAAGCATAGGAGCCATGGAGTTCAGAGTTCAGGTATTGCAGTAGTTAAAGTTGGCACTAATTAATTGTTTCTAACATTTTTAATACATTCAGGGTCCTTGAAATACTTTGGGTTCTTAAAGTATTTCAAGGATCCTGCTGTTGTCTTTGCATCCAGTGCTTGATAACAAAAAACAAGAGGTCAATTTGTTTAATCATAAACATCGGTTCACTAAAGACGTAACATTAAAACATTAAAAGGTTAATAAATCGGTCACTAATGTAGTGTATTGCTTGAGGCTTGCACAGAAGTGCATTGCATTGATGAGTGCTTGGTATAATTTAATATGTTGACAGCATTCAATTCAACCCCATTCAAAGTCAATATCGATAAGCCACTTTAGACACCAATATTCCATATTAGGTGTATTTATTGATTGCCAATGAAGCAAACTACATGATATTGACCTTCTTTTACTACCTTGGATAGAATCATTTGAAGCACATCCTGGAAAAATCAGCCACTACAAATATTTATTGAATTTTACGAGAAAAGTTAACCTCTCCTCGCCTCGCCTCTCCTCGCCTCTCCTCTCCTCGCCTCTCCTCTCCTCTCCCCAAGAAGGATTCACAGGGCTTGCTAATGCAGGCAGGGCGGAAGGGCAACACTCTGTGAGCTCTGCTGTCGACTCTAGCCAAGTCTGATTAATGGACCAGGTGGCCACCCTACTCTGGACCGAGAAAGAAGCAGAGATATTGAGAAGGAGAGAAACAGGGTTAAGAGAGATGTCAAACCAGCACGCAGGGTTAAGGGTGATGGAGAATGGGAGGAGATTTGAATGACTGGGAGATTAAAAAGATGGAAAAGAGAAAGAGAGAGAAACAGAAATACCAAATTTATAAAATTCTCATATATTACTTTGTTTTGTTTTTGCTCTGTTGATCAAAGTGAGCGACGGATGCCATCATTTTATGGCAGATATAACTAAGGAGATACACATATTCTATCCAATCTCCTCTCCCATCTCTCTTCTATTCACTTCGTATTCCTTCTTTACATTCCCACTTTCTCACCGAGAAAAGTGGCTGTTCTTCCTCATTGCCATTCTCATCATCATCAATCAGCTAACTGCTGGCCATGAGAGAGGACCTCTCTCTGTCTTGTCATTCCCATTCTGCATCCTGCATTCACTCATCCTTTTCTCCACCTCCCATACTCAATCATTGACTTCTCTCACTTTCACACAACACTTTCCCCGTCATTTATCTTCTTCATTGTCTTCTCCTTCAAGAGCTGTTTTTCCTCCACCTTCATCCTACCCTACTCCCCCACTCACCTCCTCCATCTCTCAGTCTCATGTAAATTGATTTTCTGTTTGTTTAATGTAAATACTTGGCTTGGTCAGTGTTGCATTCCGGGATGGAATCTGTTTTGCATTCAGTAAGACATGTAGTGTGTTTACATGGATATGCTCTGACTATAAAGCCTTGCATTGCATTTTGGTGCAATGAGTTCCAAAATGAGTGGCAAAGAAATGCATAAATAAAACTCCATGGAATTTGAAAAGTTAGGTTAGAATTTGAAGTGAATCCCAAGACAAGAAAAAGTGGAACCTACTATTAAGAGACTTACGTAATTGTTAGAATTAATACTAAGGCTAGGGATTGTAATAACTTTATAAACTGCTCACAAACCAACTCACAGCTCTTCCAATTTCCCTCCACTATCAGTCCACTTGCTCTCTTTTTATCCTTGCCACCTGTTTCCAAAGTCAGATAGCCATCAGTATGCATATGTGTGTCTATAAACAGGAGCAGGGTATGTGACCATACACTAATCAGTCTATAGTTACAGTATGACCTTTGACCGCTCGGTGCTGCTGTGGCTGCAGGAAGTGTAGGTAACACAATCATTTCGAGAGGTCAAAAAACACCCCGCTCTAATTGACAATTTCGATTCTATAAGTAAGAGAGTTAAAGGCTTGATATATGTTCCATTTCCATGCTTGCGACTAGATTGAAAACAAACAGGCAACACATAGCCGAGAGGTTGAATGTTATGGGGGTTTCCAGTCTTTTTAGTATGCAGGTGCTTCCTCATGTTCCTCTGACTGGAGAGCAAGCACAGAATAGTAATCTGTGGATTTGGTTTGGCTGTATATTTGTTCCTATAGTACAAAATGAGGAGAAAAATTACATAGAGGAAAGAAAAAGAATATATTATAATGATATATTTTCTTAAGAACTTTAGATCTCCAAAGAAGATTCAATTGGTAGCTCAGTGTTGTATGCTTTGGGTTATAGTTGTTGGTTTTTAATAACTAACTATGAAAAATGTGGAACCCATACTGTATGTGGTGATCTAAAAATGAAAATGATCGTCAGCTATTTCCCAAAATTACAAAATGTGAAATAACTAAATAAATGAATAGATAAATATTTAGTAAAGCTAATAAGGTAGATAAGAAACAATATAGAATATAATAGAAATATGTTATAAAATGTTTCAAAACAACAAATAATAAGTAATGGGCATGAAACAATTATAATAAAAAAACATGCAAAAGAGGGTTTTAAGTGCTTATTGACATCAATACCGGGCAGTCTCTGTTCAATGGTTAGGATTTCATAAACAACACCTCCATCAGATTTTAAACATCAAAATGTGTCAGTCAGCTCACTCTAATTATGGAAGGTCCTGGTTGAATGTCTCTCACTTATTATTTTCATTAGTGCCAAGCACATTGTATTCAGCACAATAAGAGTATCTCTCTGTTTCAGTCCATAAAAATTATGTTATCTATCTGTCTCTGTCTCTGCTCCTTAATGTAGCTCATCTTTCCATATCTGTCTAAAGTCATAGCATAACACACATTTGACTGTAATTATACGTCTTTGTCTAATAACTTTGACTCCTGCCGCCTCACCTCTAGGGCCTTGACACTAGATCTCATCACTATTAGTATGACAGTACCACCATTAGCATCTTGTCTATTATCTACATGATTAGCCAGGGGTGAATTAGCTGGCTGGTGATTTGTAGCAGAGTCATTTGGCTGTGTTGTGTCTTGGCCGACCCCGGGGCTGCAGCAGCTAGTCAGTCATTAACCGCAGAGCCACACATGGCTGCTGACAGGTTAATCACAGCTGGTTAGGATAGTTAAGCAGCAGCGATGAGATTGTGCCTCGTAGAAATGCTTGATCCCCGCTGGCAATTACAGTTTCTCTGTGTCAGATGATTTCTCAAAACTAATGTTTTCTGATACTGTGAGAACTTTACACAGTGGAGAACACAGCAATGACTATGCAGAGGAAATGAGACATGGATGCTGGTGGTGCAGCTACACCGTACTCCATTGCAGCTCATTTTTGAATCCTCCACATCTCTTCCTTTTTAAGCTTTTCAGCCTCAGACGATCTCCATCTCCTCACTTATGATGGAAATGCATTTTAGAGAACAATTAGGGATAATGAGTTTTTACATTGACTCATCATCGCTCTGAAAGTAAGGGGTCTCTAATATGTTATATAGTAGGTGTACATGATCATGTCAGAAGAGGTTTTGTAATTTTAAAGTACAAAAGTGAAAACCAAGTGGAAACAAGAGACCTTTTGTTTAGAAATTTTTATTGGCATCCTGATGTATCATAAAAACACAATATAACACTATATAGCAGTATATCTATGATACAAAAGATACACATGTATAGATCAGAATTATTATACTACAGCTTCACCCTTGACTGTTGCTTCAAACAGACATGGCTTCCAAAGGATGGACAGGTATAACTAAGTAAAAATGACAACAGACAAACACAAAAATAGAAATAGAAAAAAAAACTTTGTGTTTACTTATTTTGAATTATAGAGTTGATTCTTTAGGTAGTATTTGTACTATTATTGTTGTTGTTACTGCTTAATTATCCGCTGATGTAAATATGCATTTAAATGCATTTTTTAAATAAATGTATAGTCAATTCAGAGAGAGTGACAGGACTGACATGATGTTTGTAGGCAACTTAAATACAACACTTCTCAAATCAGTCTGAAGCAATGCCATTAACCTATTAGCTGCATTAAATAATGAATGAATTATTGAAATAGTTAATGGACTGTATGTGCCTACATTCTTATGACATTATTTTTCTTCCGCACCACATACACTTATATTAATTGACATATAAGCGGTACTGACTGGAAAGGTAAACGTTATTAGGAATTAATGGACACTCTGTGGTCACTATTCATCCAGACCATGGTATGAGGCACCATAAAGAATGCCTCTTTAATTGGCAAATTTGACCACAAATTGATTAAAGCTCAGAGTTCTCTCCATAGATCCTCCCATACTGGACCCAGTCTTCCAGGATGTGCGCTCTAGGAACTATCAGATGGTCACTCTGAGGTGTACGGTCCTGCGGTCAAACCCACCTCGCCTGACAGACATCCGCTGGTTCCGTAATGGCGAGTTCATCCGTATGCCTATGCCGGACCTGAAGGAGACACCAGAGCTGAAGTTCAAGCTGGAACCCACCAACAACGGCTCTTATGAGTGCCGAGTCAGCAGCAGTGCAGGAACATCAACATGTACATTTAATGTCTCTGGTGAGTGGACAGATATGAGACAATGCTTTGTTATCCATCTGTGGAAAATAATCTACATCTATCTCCTTCCACGGGCGGTTACCTTCATCTCACGTTGTTTTCTCTCTCCCTTTCCCTCACCCCACAGCACAACCATATAATGCTGAGTTCTACTTCGACACACCCAACCCAGTCCGAATCCAAAAAGGAAACAATTATTCCTACAACCTGCAGTGGACACAGAGAGATCCTGAGGCCACAGATCGCATCATTGGCTACTGGGTTAATGTTCGAAAGGTAAAGCGCTCCTACTTAAATTATACATACACACACATACACACACATTTATGTATTCCACACATGTATGTGTGCAGACTACCTTGTACTGGCTCTACTATATGTATTTGGAGAACGGGCAGGTACATGGCTCAAAAAACAGGAACTCACCAAATACTCATGATCAGTCCACCTCTAACCAAGACAAACACCTACTTTTGTTTGTAGGTTTCACCTTGACTGAGCAGGTTCATAACTTGTATCAACAAGAACACACACACACACACAAGTCTGTATGTAGTGAAGCATGCAAAATAAACATGGGGCTTTATAAGCTCGGAGAGTGTCAAGCATGTGTAGTCAATCAATAGAGACCTGCACTGAATTAAAACAATGCCATAGCCTCCTCTCCTCTCCTCGACGCGACTCGACTCGAGAGTAACCCAGTTTCTTTAAATCATCATACTGATGTAATTCTTACCCAGATTTCATGATCCCTAGGAGAAGCTGCTGTTTCTAACACACTTTCAAAATGCTTTCAGTGAAACAAAGGTAATACAAAAGAGACCTAACACAAACAAAACTCTTATTATACAGCAGTGTACGCAAAGAAGAAAAAAAACAGTCTTTGCAGTGTGTTTTATTTCATTTGCTTATAATCACATTTTCACTCGTATTTTGAAGTGTGTCATTGATCAGTGTCAATGCATCAATATGAAAACTAAAGACTGGTAGGTTCTAGGATTCTTTTTAATCTCCTCTCTTCTTGTTACACCCTTTTCATTATTAACTATGACATTCCATTAAGTCAGTCTCACTTTATCAAACACAGGCTTCCTTTTCCAAATCCTAGTCTCCAGAGAAGATCAGGTCTAAAAAACTTTACTTGAGGGCTCTGCCTGCCTTCTCACTAGTACGGTTACAATGTCGCTGTTATTGCAAGACTTTTCTGTTTGACGAGAGAGACAATAATGTAAAAGGTTTTATCTTAGCCTCAATTAATTAACTTTGCATTGTTGTGACTTCATTTTCACAACCCTCTGATGGGTGTTAAAGTAGCCTTGCAGTCACAAACTTGAGTTTAGATCAACATGAACCGGAATTACCAACATTTATGTTCCTCTTAAGTATATTTCGACAAACTAACTACACAGGCTCAGGGAGATACACATTTTTAAATGATGTATTGTATTGATCTATGTACTGTATTTTGGAGAACCTCTACATAGGTCCCTGATCTGAGGCTGGAAACCTCTGACTGCAGTAGAGAGGCAACCTCAGGCCACCTTCTCTTTTTAATTCAAACATCCATTTATTGATAAGTGGCCTTGAGAAGACAAGAAGGATAATCGTGAATTATACACAACATGCACTTCATGTATGTGAGCATTTGTGTGAGATGGTGAAACAAGCAGTGCAGGGTCTGCCAGCTTGCTTTTGTACAGATGAATAGCTAATTCCCCTCCTCCTTCAAGGCTTGGCAGCTTACCTCATTAAGTAAGACTTAACAGGGAGACAGACAATGAGCACCGGCCTTTCTACCATTCATATTTGATGAGATGCCTCGGCTCTATGAAAATTCTCACTTTACTGCTCTCTTGCTCCCTCCACTTTTGTCGCCTGTTCTTCTACCACTAATTTGGGATCTTCATCACACATCAGTTCCATTTATTCTCCATTTCTTCCCATTTCCTCATTGCTTTCAATTGTGCTCATCTCTCCCTCTCTCTCAATCTTCTCTCCCCTCTCCATTTCCCAGCTCTTAGGTTGCCTCTTCTAAGTGCAGACTTAATGGCATTTAATGTTGGGTGAACCGTGACAACTGCAATAGTGCTGATAAATAGTCGCAGTGGGTTGTTATGCTGACAGCGTTAAAATAATGAGTTGCATTAAGTGGCAGTTTAGGATTTCTTAAATGTTGTTGAAGTTTAATTTCATTTCAAGGCTTTTTACCTGCATGTTTTCATGTGTGCGTTTAGAGAGCAGCAAAACAGAGACAGGGGGGGGGAAAGGGAGGCAGAGGGTGAGACTGAGCAAGGAAGGGAATGAAAGGGTGCGAAGAAGAGAAAAATAAGATGCAAATTAAAGAAAAACAGCAAATCTCAGTGGTCCTCTCGACTATTAAATAGAGAAGGAGAACATTCAAATGTAATACGATCCCAATTTCACAACCCATCTATTTCTGCAACACTTTCTCCAGCTCACCCGCTTAATGTCCTGACAGTCGATCTTTTTAACACATAGAAAATGATGTAGAGGCTCTCAGGGGAGACATGCAGACATGGAAAGGAATAAAAGAGGACTCAGATCAGTTCATATAGAGCATCACTCATCACTGTAGGTCTGAGCACATGGCTGTAACCTTTGTGTCTGTTTGCTTTTTTGTTTTGCTGTAGCTGGATGTGAGTTTGTGTATATTTATGGGTCTTGTACTCATACAGTACATGCATGTAGAAATGAATGGCCCCCTCATTTGCATTTACATGTCCATCCCTGTGTGTGTGTGGTAGGCATGGTTGGCTCCATGACTCACTGCCAGGCTGTGAAATCCCTTTTTACACGTCTTGATTTAGTTTTGCTCTCACTGCAGGGGGTTTCCCTGTGAAGGCATTAATAGTGTTGACAGGCCCTACTTTTTCATCAAGCTGTCCTTGCATCCCTTTTTCTCACACCACAACTATCCCAGCGTTGGCCTCTTAAATGAACACTTTGATTTGTGAGAGATAATTAACAAGTGAGACGGATGAACTGAGCCTTTTGTAGCTCACTTCAGACATTTTCAGAAATTCTGTGTTTCATCCTCTCATTTTTTAGTAAGTAATTAGTATTTTGTCCAAGTTACTGTGTGCAGAAATATTGAAAAAATATATATAAAATAAAGGATACTGCATTCACTGGAACAATTGCATTTCTAATTTGTCATGAGGTCATAAGTTCAATACCCTAGACTGGCAGGATAAATCTGGGTGAAAGACAGCAGTCACTCCTCCCTCATTACCACCACTATGGTGCCCTGAAGCAGGGCCCTTAACCCCAACTGTTCCAGTTTTGGATGTGAGATTAACTGTTTGGCCATGATGCACGTTTTTAGAGCGGACTGTATGAAGAAGCGGCATTGACTGATGCTTGTTAGTAATTGAAAGAAAAACTCGATTTCAATCATGCCATTGGTAAATGTTTTGGAATTTTCTTATCAGAGCTTGCTGATCATAAACTACATGCGGTGTGGTTTTCATCGTTTTACGCTTGCAATCAGGAATAACTACACTGCATATACCTAAGAAAAATGTAACCATTCTACTGCAAAATATGAGATGTATGCATTCATGTGTCTTTTAATTCCTAAATCTCACTACTTCTTTAATTTGTATTTTTCATCTTTTCGGCGTGCGCCTTTTTCATCGTATCGCGGCAGTTGACCTATCTTCGGATCGTAATAAATACACCCAGGTTCTTTCTGTGAATTCCAGTTATCATGTAGAACAGAAATTAAACATATTCATGATGAATTTGAGCCGTACATCAAATCAAATATATGAATAATTTATCTGGATATGCAGATCCATTTATACTACTATTCAAATATAAAATGTTCTTCAAAACTTCCAAATTCTATTCAAATGAGCACATAGGGCTGTCCAAGCATAAACATACAGACACAGTGCTCACATGCACAGATGATGATTGTTCACAGAAGCACACCCGCTATCAGGGAGCTGCTGGATCACTCAAGAAAGAGGTCTATTAAAAGATAATAAAACCTCACTCTCCTTAGTGTTTGAACAGGCCAACTCTCATTCTGTTAATCCAAATCTCTCTCTCTCGCTCTCTCTCTCTCTCTCTCTCTCTCTCTCTCTCTCTCTCTCTCTCTCTCACACACACACACATTATTTCTACGGACATATACTGAGAGAGACAGAGGCAGGGACAAGCAGATTTTTTTATTTTATTTTTATTTATTCATTTATTACCTGTGGTGGGAGCAGCTGAATTTTTCTGAGTCACACTTCAGCACCTCATTGATCCAATGTGTGTTTCTGTGTCCACACTGTGTGACTGTGTATCTGTATGTGTGTGTGTGTTTATATTAGCGCATACTAAGACAAGTTTTTCTCTATTTCTTATTCTGTCACCCATCTCCCACACACTCTAAAGAGGACCAAAACAAGTTTATACGCGTCTGTGTAAATCCTGTCCGCGCAGGATGAAAGCGCATTCAGCTTACTTCTAAAGCTCTGACTCCTCAGTGTTATTAACGCATCTCCCTCTGCTAACACGCTCTCTATGCATATTACATGAGCAGAGTTTTTTTTCCTGTTATATTTCATATAATTATGCATATGCTGTATGAGCAGTGTAAATGTTTATCTGGATGAATAGTACCATAGGGTGGTGTTAAAAGCCACAATATATGTTACTATATATCTGCTAACCATGTTAAATATATACAGTCTGATATTGAAGTTTATGTAGTAAGTTTTCTTGAGAAAAGTGAGAAAAGCCTGGAAGCCTATATCATAAAGAGTGTACTTGCAGTTTAAGCAGAAAGACATTACCTTTCTAAAATTTTCAGAGACAAAATCATTCAAAATTTAACAAAACAGGAAAAAATTGCATCCCAATAAATAAAAACGAATTTGTGTTTCAGAACTTTGGCTTTTCCTCTCTCCTCTCCCATCAGTGTTTCTGGTCCCAACCCATACTTACATGAAGCTGTAGCTGCGTCAACATGAGGATGCAGGAAGCTATGCAACACATAGTCACAAGCTATCAGTGTACATTTTAGCATATTTGTTAACTGATATGGACCAGAAATGATTTGCGTGTTTTAATTTGGTCTATGCTGATGCACAGATGTGTCTATTAGTTGGTATAACTGCTGCATACTACTTGTTATACTCAGGAAAAGTCTCTTTACAATGCAATAGCCCAGGCAACAAGGGAATTCATATAAATATCATATAAATGGGTCTACACTCATGGTGCATATGGCGTGCACAAACTTTGAACACTATGATTGCTCATGTTAGGGTTCTGTAGACACGTACCATTTACACACACACACACAGACAGACAGACAAAAATGACACACTCACATATGCACAAACTCTTCTGCTGCATGTTTTACCTGATAATAGCATGCTGTGGGTGTACTAAGGTGTTATGGTGGAGTGGTTGACCTAATGCATTATATTCAGCTCACTGCCAGGTCTTTAAGTAGCTGGGATTAGAGGCAGATACACGGCTAATGGATCCTTCTCTCTGTGGGTGGAATAACACATCAGTAGATGTATAAAAAGTAGTGCTAACAAAAAAAACACTGACCTAACTTAAAAACAACCAATGTACAACCAGTGTATTTAATAGAGCTCGGGATATACAATGCTTTATTGTAAATCATTGAATAGGGGGAAATGAGGGTAATGCGTCTTTAATTCTCATTACTAAAGTTACATGTATTGAGTCAATGTTGCAGTAGAGTTGGAAGTCACACAGCTTGCTTAGTAGGCTGCAATAACGCTGGACCAAAGCTGTTTGTGTGAAGGAGACCAGCTCTGTACTGAGACTAAAGAATGGAGCAACAAGCGATTGTAGCAAATGATTCTTCTGACAGCTGTTTCACCTTGTGGTTGAGGGCATAATTTAATCATAATTAAACTGATGATAATTCTGTCAAGGAAATGATTCCATGATATAGTTTGGCCTTTGTTTGTCTGTTCACATTAAACTACCGACTACTATACCATAGCAACAGTTACTATTGCGGTGGAAATCCTCCAGATGGGAGATTGTGATGTCACTGAGGGTGAGTTTCTCATCATTTGGTTGACCTTACTTACCAAAAGTTTTAAATATCTGGGCATATCAACATAAAGTGGTAGATGTGAGGGTAAGAATGGCATGATGGAGGTAGGGGAGGGAAGGAGAAGAGATAGAAGGCATTCCTGACTGTAGTAAGCCTCCATATGTGTTCCGTTTCCACCTCTCAGTCAGATTTATGTCATTTTTCAACTTTTTCTTTTGCAAACTTGTGCTTATTTGTGAGTATATACATTTTAACATTCCCGGCTTGTGGGTGTATGTGTGTGTCTCTGTGTGTGCTCACCTGTACAAATCTAGAACAAGCAGAGCCTGCTGTCAAAGCAAATAGACCTGAAGGGTAAAGAGCCTGTGAAGGGTGTGCTGATGTCCCACACCATATCGGACTTACGAATCCCTCTGTCCTACGAGGTCCGACTGGCCCCCATCACCACCTACAGCACCGGGGAATACATCAGTCGCATCGTTCAGTACTCAGAACGTGAGTTTAAAACAAATTCTAAAGCAATTAATCTTAATATCAATCTATGTGCTGTTTTTTTTTACAGACCATAGACTGAATGAATATCTGAGAGTTAATCAATATTTTACACTAATAGAATATATTTTTCTTACAGCCTACACCTACCCAAGACCTTCAGGTGAGACTTCCCTCTTAACTGCCATCCTCTGCTGTTCGACATTACACAGTGTCGCGCTTGTGGTCGAGGCCTGATTGATGACAGGGTGGTGAAGTTAGGAGGGCACGTTGCATTTCAGTGCAAGCTAATTTAACATGTATGCTGCAAGCAATGTCAGCAAAGGTTTGTCAAGACAAAGTTTGCCATGACCCAGCCTCACCCTTTTATTAAATCTTGTTGCTAGGGAGGAGAGCAGGGTAACAGGAGGATTTAAGAAAGCAACAGCGGGACGTGAATGTCAGGAAGCAGCGTCTATGACATTTGTCATCAAAGCATGGCAATGACTCAGGAATATGAGACTGGTCAATGATTGGTATTGCCTAAATATTTGAAATTCGGTAGATCAAACTCTATTAAAACTATGTTACATATCCTATAAAATGTGTGTATCGCTCTGTTAGCCCTCCATTTACCTCTAACACTAACCCCTGCTCTCTCTCATCCTCTCTTTTACCATCCTCCTTTCCATCTCAGTCAATTTCATCTTGTCTATTTTCCTCATTAAGAGATGCGCAGCATTTTTCTGGCAGGAGTGGCAGTTGTCTCCGCCAGGGTGAGGCAATTAAAACAACAGCAGATTGGAACAGACTGCGAGAACAACAGTGCAAATTGAGAGGAGTGCATGTAGTGGAGCATCGTGTGAATAGTAATAGATTGGCTTGCTGAAAGAAGCATGCACACAAACCATCCTCCTGGGGAGCGTGAGCCATATGCATCTGTAGCAGGCTCTCTGAGTGTCCAGGAAGACTTCACTGAATCTGTCAGCTTGGATGTTTTTCGATAGCCGTTGTGCTCGCTTTCTTAGATTTTCATTTGTTTAGTGAATCTCTGATATTTGCAGAGCCCTCAAGATGGCTAACGAAGGTGACATGACTATAGAGTGAAGTCCATCTCTCTGACTCAACAAGAGATATCAGCATCAAAGATACTGACAATTCCCTCAAAAAGATCTTTTACTAAAATCCAAAAACATACCTGTAATTAATTCAAATAGATTACATGCCGTGTATTCCCCCCCAAGCTTTGTTGTGAGAATGATGCAATTTCAAATATTCAAAAAATATCAGGTGAAACAAGTCAGTTGGGGGGAAGGGTCAAACCTTTGCATCTAAATTCAAGAGTTCTTTCAGGAAAAATGGTGTCCACAAGAATCTGCATTGACACTATCAGACTCACAAATGCTTTTAGTAAGAGTTGCCTTCCATACGCCTCCCATACTAACCGAAGAATGTCAATCTATAAGTGCTTTCCCACTTTCCCCGTTTGGAGTAGTCGTAGCTTTCTACATTAAATATTCTTCTTTTTCTTTGTATTAGCAGCAGCAGTGGTATTTTTCTTACTGCCTTAAAAATATTAGGAAGCTCTGACATGGTCTGCTGCCAAATTATTGGTTTACTGATTGTTGCATTGATATACAGTACACTTAATTTCTTGAAATCAGACTATTTATGAAATATCATATTCGAAGTGCCCCTTGAATAAAACCTGAGAAACAACCTATGTTTTTTTCTTTTTTTCTGTTCACTCTCTGAGCTTCATATCTTACTTTGTCAGAACTCTTATGTTTTCAAACTGTTAAACATTTGACCGAAGTGTTTTGTGTGTTATTGTTTTATTTCGACTGTTGACATGGCCTCACCTAATCATAGTTACCTTTAAAAATTTTCTGCGTGTGGGAGGCACACCTCACAATAATATGAGAAATTCACTTCAAGTTTCACATTGTATACCCTGCATCCTACATTATGCCTATCACTTTGTCCGTTTTAAATACAGAGACTGTCATACAGCTGTACTGTTACCATTAATTTCCAGGTTAAAGTGGGTTAAAACAAAAGAAGAGGCCACCTGTAGTTTGTAATGTCACCTGCTGGACACCGATTACTCATCTAATGTGTTCTCCTCTCTTGTTTTTTCACTCTCTGTCTCACACACACACACACACACACACACACACACACACACACACACACACACACACACCCTCATACATCACAGACCATGTGTGTGGCTTTGAGGATGAGAGGATCTGTGGTTTCTCTCAAGACCGGAGTGATGTCTTTGATTGGACAAGGCAGAATCACTTGACACAGAATCCCAAGCGATCTGCCAATACCGGCCCTGAGACGGACCGCAGCGGAACAAAGGAGGGTGAGAAAACTGTCGAATATTTTTACGTTCTGTGTATAGCAGTGCAACAACAGGATGGTAGCTAGTAACAAAAAACAAACTATAAATAAATAGCTAAAACAAATCTGTCTTGCATTTAAGACTCTGGATAATTGGGCTTTGTCTTTTTTGGTTTCAGGGTATTACATGTACATTGAGGCATCACGGCCACGTGTTCAAGGGGACAAGGCTCGTCTACTTTCACCGCTTTTTAATGTGACCTCAGTCAGGGGTCCCAAGGGCTCCGGCAGAGTCCCATACTGTGTCTCCTTCTACTACCACATGAAGGGCAAACATATTGGTGAGTGCTACAGCAGCGTATGATGCTCATAAACAATCACGCCTTGTCTAACACATTAAAAGCATCCATAGGCACACAGTGACACGATGCACAGTCGAGACTATGTTCACACTAGTATCAGCGTACTCGTATCACTGGGCTTCTGTCAAAAGCTGAACTCTGTCTTACTCTCACTTGTAGAATTTGACAGACATCGTGTGTGTGCGTGTGTGTGTGTGTGCGCGTGTGTGTGTGTGTGTGTGTGTGTGTGTGTGTGTGTGTGTGTGTGTGTGTGTGTGTGTGTGTGTGCGTGTGTGTGTGTGAGAGAGTGTAAGGACAGAGGATATTACCAAAGATCTGTTGCTGTATGCTCCTCCTTGCGCCTTCGTGTATGTTTGGAGCTGCCTGAAGGGGGCATGTGGGTGTGTGATTTATGGTAGTGGCGAGACGCAATCAGTCATTTGGGGGAGCTGTTCATCATAATATGCTCTGTCAAACTGGTAGAATGCATACATCTTGTAGCCTTCACACCTGCACACACACTTGTACACGCCCCCACATGCCCACTGTACAGCCACGGATTCCTACAAAATACAAATAGTATAACTTGGAAATAAATGAACGCATACCAACACTTATTCATAGAGACATGCACACATACATGCGCAACGTTGATTTATGTGTCCATAGCCCAAGCATGCAGGCTTCAATGTAACATTTGTTACATTCTGACCTGCCCTATCTGCTAAGTATGCAATAGTTTATAAAAGGACACAGCGTTTGTCTGTGTTTGAGCACAGTTCTGGCCTTATGTATGATCATGCAGTAAATGGACCAGAGTAGTACTGTACACATTTTGCACAGACATTCATGGTCCCCATAAGATGAATCCTACTGACATTGGTGATATCAGTGAGAGTTACTTACTTATCATTATGGTTCGTCATGGATAATGTAAGGAAGGAAGTATACTTATCAACGTCAAGTCATCGTAGGCTAAATCGGGAAAGCAAACGTCACCAGGGTATCGGGTAAGCATTGCTCCAATTACATTTTACATATGCAAACAAACCTACTAACCTCTGCATTGGAATCCCAAGAAAGTTTCAGAGCAACACAGAGCATCTCCACCACTGTGACTCCTGCCTGCCAGCCACCGTACTTGTCTGTCCATGCATTGTCAGTGTCCTTTTGTGGGCACTGACAGCACATGGACATTTCTCTCAAAATTGAGAGAATATCCCAATTTCCCTAACAAACCTTTCAAACTAGAGGCGAATTTAGTAGACAGTCCTCCACAATTAAATTAAATTTATTAAACAATTAAACATCTCCTAACAAGTTTCATGAAAATCCATCAAGTAGTTCATGTGTAATTTATTAAATATACTGATCTTGCAATATTCAAAAAAGTAGAAGACATTCTTGAATCGGCCCAGTTGTCCAGATCCATTCCAGTTTTCAATGGGTTCTTTGCTACATGCCGACCCTTTGATTGAGTTTGTCAAAGTCCATCTGCTTTTTATGCTTCATAGACGCAAATGGTCCTGGATTCGTCCCTTTATCCAGATCCACTTAAAAATATTTAAAAGGTTCTATCCTGCCACATGCCCAACCCTTCCACCAAGTTTCATGAAAATCTGTTCAGTTAGTTTTTGTGTAATACATCTAAAAGTCAGACAAACAAACCAACAGATGCCAATGAAAATATAATCTCCTTGCTGGTGGAGGTGATATTTGGTTAAATGATTTCTGCATATTTACTGCATGTTTAGTTTATTTTCCTTGCTCCTCTTACTACTCTAATAAACGTCTGCCTGTCACAATTTAAAGAACTTTATGACTAATCTGTTGTAGATACTGTGAAGTTTGCCTAGAGGTCTTGTAGCATTGAGACAAGACAATACCACATCAGTCATACAGTGCTTGCTCACAATTAGTACATTCTGTTACCATTTACGCCCAGCTTTGGAACAAGCCCTCCCTCAATTTACTCTGTTGTTCCCCCAGTCTGTTCCAATCTGTCATCACTTTAATTGCCTTACCTTGGCAGATCTCACACTCCTGCCAGGGAGACACAGTGTGACTCTTAATGATGAAAAGAGACAAGATGAGGACAAGACAGAGGGTGTCAGCGAGAGGAGAGATGAGACGAGAAGAGAGTGGGGATCGGCCAGCCTCGGAAAGAAAACAGGAGGGTTAATGAAGAGAGCGAGGGAGGATGATAGCAGAAAAGTGTTAAAAAGGACTCTTGATGTTGAAAGCCCTTAGATATTTTACCACATAGCAATTTTAAGAAACGCCGCTTCAATGTTGCTCTTCTCCGATCCACACTTGCATGTTAGCGATGTTGTAATTGCAATGTTATGTCATTATAAAACTGGTGACAATATATTCTGAGGATTCTTCAAAATGAGGATAAAAAGCTCTTTGACTTCTTTGGATTTTAGGTGTGAAATAGGCTGACACTGAAAATAAAGACCGCCCCGTGTGACATGTTTGATTATACCTATATTAAGAAAGACTTGATTAGTTTGCTGTAAGAATATCTACAGGTCTGCGAAGAAGAGGAATGGTTAACTGTCCCAACACAGCCTTATCACATACGAAAGAGTGTTATTTTATACCTAATAGCAAATGCTGCGTTTCTTTTCTACTGTATGGCTTTTTCTATATTCTACTTACTCTTTATAAAGAGAGCTTAAATTCGCTTTTTTTTCCTCATGCTCATGGGTTATTCACTCAAATTGACAGTGTGATAGGGTGCTCAAAAGGGTGCCCATTCAGTGGACAAAATGTCGTGAAGTGCCCTCAAAGGTGCTTTTTTAGTTGGGAAAGTGTTCTCTAGGCCCTGTAGGGCTCTGCATTACATTCTCTCCATTTTTAGGACACCCATTAGTACACTTTGCCACCCTCTGTCCCCTAGAAAGATGCCCCCGAGGGCACTTTACCATGTTTTCTCCACTGGAAGGGACATTAGAGTCTAGGACAGGGGTCCTCCATTGAAATTGGAAAAGGTCCAGTCCAGCAAGACAACCCTCCTCCCCATGCTGAGGTCTGAACAGACCTACAAATATGGGCTTGTCCTTTTTTCAAGACTGAAGAATTCAGGTTAGTTCACATTTTGATTCGACAAAGTAGAAAATGTTAACAGTTTTGTAGTAACATATTTAATACTTCCTCTGTCTTCTAGGCTGCTTTGGTGAAAAAAAAATATTAATGAACTCAAACAGGCAAAACTACAGTGTCTATACAGGAAAAATACAGAAAACAAAGTGCAATAAATGTTTCCTCTCTAAATTTGCATTGTAAACAAAATCATTTCAGTCCATAAAAAATAGCACTCTCAAAGGATAATTAAATAAAGTGCTGTTTTAGGCAGAACTGAGCACAATAATCACTTAAAGATGGAAGCAGATAACAAATCACATTCATTTGTTCATTTGCATGCATCGTCTCTACTTCCAAAATTTAGTGGGGAAAATCAACACTTCTCTCTATGCCACATTTGCTTGCAGATCACTAAGTTCCAACTGTAGAGATCCAGTATCTGCACACTTGTGCACCTGTTTAGCCTCCTGTGAAAATGTGGTGACATGTCTGACCAGAAAGATATTCCGATTGAAAAGAAAGAGCTGCTCTCCAAGGCTAAAATTGTCAAAACAATCATGGAAGTTTCCATCCAGTTTTTGTATAAACTCAACATGGGATGAAACAGCCCTCTCACCCTGCTTTTGTTTCATTGCTGGAAAATATGTACAGTCCTCTTGGAGATCCACTGTGAAAATGTCCAACTTCCTCTGGAGAGGCTAGCAAATCACTCGCATAGTTGTTCTTGCCTTGTGCCTTTCTTGTTCTTGCCTTTTAAGCTGCACGTTCAAGCTGTTAAGCTGTTCAAAATCTCTCTTGATGACAAAAATAAAAATAAGCTATAATTTTTACCTGTTATGTCAAAAGGTTTTGCGGTCGGAATAGAAGCCTCTTGCTGTCGGGATTTGGCCCGCAGGTTGCTAATTTGTGACCCCTGGTCTAGAGTATAATGTGCCATCTGAGTCACATAATAAAACACTATCAATATTACCGGGGATTGTAACTGTTAAATCATAATTATGTCACAACTTTGAGTGTGCTATTTCCTCCACCTCATACAGCTGGTGCCCTTCAAGTTTTATCTCGACCCTGCCCCTCATGCGGTCACTGCGTGACTCTGCCACTGAGCGTGCTGTTGTGTGATGTCAGAAGCCAAACCACACACTGTGAATCTCAGTTTTGTGTGGACAGTTTAGCGTAGCTTTGGCTCTGAGGTTAACCAGCATGAGAAGCAGAGACAAACAGGATGTGAATCCTATTTACTTGGAAGAGGGAGGAGAGATCCAGTGGGGGGTTTACCTCTAATTATCCACATACAGTATAACTAATTTGAGTTCAAACATAGCTGTGTGTAATTCTGTCCTGTTATCCTCCTCACTCATATTTCTATTGACAAGTTGTCCTGATAGAGCTCTGCCTTCTCCTCTGCAGCTCCTTTCTGACACTCTTACAAACACTCTCCGTATTACCTCAGTGCAATCAATAGACTGCTTATCAGAGTCCTCTTCCCTCTGTTGTGTGTGTGTGTGTGTGCGCACAGGCTACACCAGAATTAACCAATGTTTTGTCTCCATTATATAACTACATAACAGCACCGCCCATGTCCTTTCACATTTAATGTAATGAAATGTTGCACATTATATTGTAATGGGCCTCTTCTAGCTGTAATCATTCTTTCTGTGTCTACCTGAATGGAATATGATCCAAACTGTAGTCAACAATACAAAATGATCCTGCTCTTAAAGCAATAGTGTTAACTGCGGGGGAATACGCTCATTTTGTTTCGTGCAAAAGGTTTGAGAAAATCAATACCACTCTTGTTCAACATGAGGCAGCCAGCTTGTCAAATTCCAACCACTCAAATTAACATGTTATATCTTGTTTGTCTAATTTGTGCAACAACGAACTTACTGTATATAAATGACGACTCATTTTCTGAGTAGAGGCGTGCACGACTATATTTCAATCAAGCAGAGTTAAGATTTAGTTCTTACTTGAGACATTGGTGATCGCATGCCAAACTCATATTGATAAGACGTTTGCCAGTCTTTATGCTAAGCATGCTACCTGGCTGTTTCTTCCAAGTTGAAATGAACTGAACAGGTGTGCTATGGATCATAGTCATTTATTTTTCAGCATAGAAGTGGAGAAGTATATGTCAGAAAATGTAGAACTGTTGCAAAACAAAAATTAGTCTGAAATCCATTGGCTTTCACAAACCTGACAGATTTAGATCTCAGCACAGCTTTGGATTAATGAATGAATAAACTCCACCCTTCTTTCACTGTGTCACTTTCACAGTTTTCTCTTACAGTCTCCCTCAACATGTTATTTAACTTTCCTGTTTGCCCTCATAAACACTACACTTCCCCTAGTGACACCCTTCGTGTGACAAGAGGTTAATTACTGCTAGTCTGCTGCTTATGTCCAAGTTTAAAGAACATTAGCTCAAAGATACACATCCACAGACCACAATACAAACATTTGTGCACATGCACAAGCATGCATCTACATCAAAACGCACACTTTATGTGCACACATGCAAAGATATACAATATATACGGTAAAACACACAGATGCCATGCCCCCTGCCTGCATATTTGTTTAAGAGACTGGTGGTTGGTTAATGTTCCAATTAGGAGCTGGCTGGGGATCGTTAAGAAGATGAATGTTTCTCTCACACCTTAGAGACCCGAGAGAGGAGGAGAGAGAAAGAGAGGGACTTTTTGGACCACTTCCTTATGGCTCAAATGCCGTCACTCTCTAGCCCGTTTTGCAGGATTCAGGACAATTGATTTTATGACATTTTTCCACTCTGGTTACAAATGTTTAGAGGATCTAAAACAAACATCGTGTGGCAGTGAAGTCTGTACTGTAGATGATTAAAGGAAACAAAACAAATTTAATCAAAAAAGGGCAATTTATCAACCAACTTTCCTTTCAGATCCTGCAACCTCTCTGTCTCCTGACTCTCTCTTTTCCTAGTAACTTACTGCTGCCCCTTTACTTCATTTATTATACCAGTGGAAAATAAAACTGCCCACCGGACTGTCGTTCCACGGAGCTTCACACATTTTCACTTAAATGTCACTCACATACAATATATGACCGTAGAGCTTCACCCTAGTATATTAAAACCCAATTCATTTTTCCCCCATTCTCTATATAATTCAGGAGAGGTGATCTAAAGTATGCAGTCCTCAAAATCAACTCTGGCAGTAGGCTACGTTCTGTTGTTTTGGGCCCTCCCTGTAGATTTTCTGGAGAGAGAAAAAAAATCCACATTTTTTTTAGATGTCATTTAATATGGACAACTTGACAGCTGAGCTATTCTGTGATGCTGCATGACTGAATTTAAGCCAGTGACAATCAATCAGACCAGAGCTCGTTCCTTTTGCAGTAAATTTAGCTCTGCTGTAAAACATACAGCATTTTCACTGGGATGCAAGCAGCATGATAAATACCCTTGTTAATTTAAAGAATAAATTGAGTTTTTTTAATCTATGATGAATTAGTCCCATGTCCTTGTACTTGTTAAAAAGAGAAATGCATGTTTTTTAGACCAATCACAGTTGCTGTAGGATTGAGGCATCGACACACTGTAAAACATTTCACTGTAAATTTTCAGCAATTAACAGGCAGCAGTTTCTCCTGCATAGTACCTTTTTTTTTAAAACATTTTCATTAATTACTGTATCATTGTAAATTTACTACACAACACTGGTCACGCTTCTGTCAGTAAATTGATATATATTTACATTATGTATTTTTTGTATTCTGTAATTAATGATAACTGAAGAATGTTACTGTAATACTATAACTAGAATAGTTATAGTTTCTTCTTTCTTTCTGACCTCTCAAAGCACTTTACACAAGCCAGCATTTACCAATTCGAATACAGACGCTACTAAGCAAGTTGCCACCTGCTCATTCACACAATTACTCACATGGCACTTTAACATGTAGACTGTAGGGGCCATGCATCAAACCACCAACCTTCCAATAGATGGTAAGCTCTATCTCCTGAGCCACAACTGCCCCTACCAAACTACAACTCATTATAATACTAATACCAATAATAATAAAAATACTGATAAAATAATAAATTTGTCAAAATGACTAATATGCTTTGACAAGGAAAATGATAAGCTTTTTCCTTAGGGGGAGAACTAGAAACTTTGTGTCCAAGGGCTGGAATAACTCACTTTGTGCCTACATGTTCATCGTCTCCACTGTATTTATTCAGTTATTCAATGTGTGCTGCTCTCTGACTGTGACGCCTAAAACATGTCTTATGTTAGTGGAAATAAGTAATGATACATACATAGGCCATTATGTTTAAAATGTTTTGTCTTCAGGCTTCAATAATCTCTGGGTCTATTCCCAGCTAAACATATTCTGTCTTTGTTTATTGACAATGCATTGACAGTTTCAAATGATCTGTACTGTCTCTGTGTGTGGCTGTATGTGTGGGTGCATTTTCACAGGCACTCTCAACGTGCTTTTGAGAGTGAGAAGCATTGCCTCCGTGGACTCGATGGTGTGGACGAAGTCTGGTCATCAGAGCCCAGACTGGAAGAAAGCATTCTTTGACATCAGCCCCAGTGGACCCTTCCAGGTAAATGCTTGTTGATTACTTTTCCTTCCAACTAAGTCAACAAAAATAACAGCAAACAGCAGTGAATACATTGCGAATAATGTTCCAGTAGAAAAACACGGATACTACAGAACAGAGGATGTAACCTAAGAGCTTGTGTATCTTAAAAACAGTAGGGATGCTCCCCCTGCCCCTGCAGCTACAATAAGCAGCTGAGGTGTGTTGCGTAACTTTACCTAAAGGTGTGATCTGGTCATCTGTGTGGAGCCAAACATGTGCATGTAATGTGCTCTTTACTGTTTGCTTGATGTCAAAAGAATCGAGGCTCTGAATTGAAATCAGCCTTCAGCGCTTTCCTCTTCAGGTTTAGTTTCCGCCCTGTGCCAACACCATTGTCAGGTCTGATTTGACTTTTGCTAGGAAGAAAAAAAATTCAATTTCATGCCTCTATGTTCGCTGTAGTCCTGTTTTGGCTGTCAGTTCTCCCAAGACGTTTTCTTTACTGCAGCCATTTCCTCTCTACTGTGTCATTCACTGTTGGTCGGAACAGGGGGAATTGTACTCTAGTGGCTGTTAGAAATTAGGGGAATTCCACTAAGAGTTGGGCTTAAAGTTTTTTCACCAAGAACTGGGCTTCAAACTTTGCTTGGAATGTGATGATGAATTTTTCACAGGAAATTCTCCACAGTGACATTTAAAGCTCCAAAGAACCAGAGAATGTCATTAAATTTAGATTAACATTTAGCTCCCATACACAGTGATGTCAAAGCTCACACATATACTGTATGCATCCTATATAGTTGGCACCACTGTCAGCCCCTGAGCTGCTGCAGCTAATCAAAGGATGCAAGTAGTTACAGAGTTTGGCCACTGAAATCAATATAATATCACATTATTCATCAAGCCAAATAAAATCATCTGGATTATAATTTTAATGTCTTCAGTGAAAGAATGAATATAAATGAAGTTTTTACATGAAAGACTGGCCTTCATTTTGTATGTTTTAAATAAATGTGGGTGCAGCATTTTGCCATTTTACTACTGTGGGAAGTATTGATAAATGAGGGCCTTTGAGTGAACATTCAGCTCATTTTCTGCTGAATGTCAGCAGCAACCCTGTCCACATAGTAGCCAGAGGATTATTCGCTTCATCAAGAATGTGCTGATCTCAGGCCGGAAAGCAAGGTTTCACTCCAATTTGAAATATCCAGGTAGCATGCATATGTAGCTACCCGCTGCCATGAGAAAGAAAAGAAGAAAACAAATTAACATGTGAAGTTAGCAATGCAGTGATCCATCGTAGCCGAGATGTATCAATGCACATACCGATTTTATGAGAAGGGATTGGGTATCAGCCAAATGAGAGCCCATCAAAAATCTACAGTGCCGGGATACACG
Source organism: Chaunax sp. Z400 (assembly GCA_037577475.1). Lineage (NCBI taxonomy): Eukaryota > Metazoa > Chordata > Actinopteri > Lophiiformes > Chaunacidae > Chaunax > Chaunax sp. Z400. The sequence goes on from CM075184.1 coordinate 26,789,834, forward strand.
TTGGATAAAGCCTGTGTGCTAGCTGCTGGAATTAAACAACACCAAATTAAACCACAAACAAAGCATGAAGTTGTTTAGTTACATTTTGCAGCTTGGCCTCTCTCTCTCTCTCGTTGACTGGCCCTTTATTTTTCCTGTCATTTCCCTTCTGTCTGTGAATTGATACAAGGAGGGAACATTGACTTATGGTTGAAAGTTCTATTCACAATCATGAAAAGCAAGCAGGCAACATAGCTGAAGTAAGTGATGATGGCCACTGAAATGTCTATGTTGTTCTTTGTGCATTGTGACTGTCCATCTAAGAAAGCCTCACCTAAAAATATACCATGGTTAAAAATAGCTTTGTCTCTTTTAAAAAAAAATCTGATTTAAAATGCATTGGCAAATAATCAATTTAAGAGTAATTTAAAGGGGAAATAAAAAAAATTGGCATAACAGAAACACATTACACATTTACACATAGTTTATTTACAGATTGTGATAGTGACAGATGTGGTTGTGGAGGTCTTGCCACTACAAGATCTGAGACAAATTAAATCCTAATTAAGGTTTCCCCAATTCTCTGTCATATTTGATTTTCTTTTGCACAAATATTTACTGATGTTACACCCTTCAAACATGTTTAACGTGAGTAGGAACTGATGGGAACTATTTCTCATTTCTAAAAAGCTGATTGAGCTCAAAGTAAGCTCAAGGGGTCCGTCCCTCCCTCGATTGAGCTGCATGTTTTTTTTTCTTTAAGTTCACCAGAAGTTAAAAAATTTCAGGTCAGTATTGGAAGAAAACGGTCTGGGAGCTGTAACAGTGGAAGCGTCTGTGTTTGACGACTGTCTGTTGACAAATTATTGGAGTCTGCAGCTGCACTTGCAGTCAGCTCTTCCCTGTTGGGATGTGTGTGAGCACTAGATGACTCAATCGTCATTGGTGACTGGACATGAGACTTTCTCACTTATTTTCCCAAGCCTTTTTCACTTACTGTGATTAATCATGAGTGTGTGTACATGTGTGTATGCACCTCAGTAAGTTTACATCCAAACAGAGAGGGGGAAAAAAATCTGTGTATTTTCAAATCACTTTCTCTTTCTGTTCTTCTCTTTCGCTTTGCTTATTTTTATTTCCTTTTTCTTGTTGGGGCAGGCAGACCATTTGGGTCGGTTCTTGCCCCGTTCCACTTCAGATCTCAAGGCTGAAGACTAATGGCTCTAAAATTAACACACTCATTAAAGAGTCTTTAACTAACCAAATTATTCAGACTCTCACTCTCTCTCCATATATCTGTATTATCTCTACACAAACAGTTAAGTTGGTAAACACTGTGTTAGAGTCAGTCACAGGCAGCAGTACAGTCTAACTCTTTTTTTTAAGCACACACACACACACACACACACACACACCATCTCCTATCCCCCACAGCAATTAGCTATGACAGGTCAATTAACAGCCTTATTTATGAGCAGGGGATGCCTCCTAGTTGTGTTGTAATGATTCCAGATACTCTCTGTACGTGCATGAGGGAAATTGAATCCGTGATGAATGTGGGCTGAAAGCCTTGGCTGGGGGCTGCATTTGCTCTTCATTAACTATGCCTCTGCAACACCATGTTTCTTTCACCATTAAAGGGAGAACTAAGTCTGGAACAGTTGGCATACTGAATGTTTAGAGCTCCTCTGTGATGTCGGACATTGTGGACCTTACAGGACTCCAGGGTGCACCCAAAAATCTGTGAAGTGGACCTAGCATCGGATCCGTTCATAAAACCAAGCTGTCACTCTGTTTGAGAGTAAACATATCCATTATGCAGTGCAGCTCATATAGGCCTACTTAACTGATAATCCAAAGCATTGTGGAGTAACTTCGGGCATAGAAAGTTTTTGTTTCACATCATCAGTAGACTCTCTCTCCTCAATGGGAGTGCTGCCTTTCTCCCTTTCTCTCACTCTCTAATTATCTTTCTCCCCTGGGAGGTACAGACAGTATGTTAATGATCAAATGAACACTCTGCCAAACCTTCTTTTTATTTCAAAGAAAACCCTAATTTCCTGATATATTTAATAATCAATGGATTGAACCAAATCCTGGATGCTGTACAAATTGCCTGTAAGTGTACACAGCAGTCATAGCAGATTGCTTTCTCCAGGGGTCTGTCTGCAAGGAATCTAATAATGAAACTTTCTAATTAAAATGAATCTATTATTATTATTGTTATTATTATTATTATTATTATTATTAAACCCCAATAAGTGTTTGATTTATTTGAGTTTGTCAAACACTTTAGACATCAGCAGTTTTTAAGTGTGCTGTGATTTGAATGAAGAAAAACATTTATTTGCAGCTTTATTCCTGTTTACATTCAACACTTGCAGTATATTACTGCACGGTGCAACGAGTGCAAAAATTTAGTCTGGAGTCTTTGTTTGATTGGCATATTAACGAGTCTCTTAGACAAAAGATTTAAACTTCAACGGTCACACGTACACTTTACGCAGTACAATGTGTTTGTACTAACATGGTCTGTTCATTTCTGCCCTGCCCTTACTTGTTCAGAACACTTTGTGGAAGAGTAAGCTAACAGGTTGGTCATATGAAACCTTTTTGCCAATATTATCTCTTTTTTTAAAATTCCTCGATAAGACAAAAAAATCCAGATTAATTTAGTTAAAATTCTAGTTGTTTAATACGAACCAATAGCTAGCATTGTTCAGAATATGATGTGTTTGCTATATAGTGAGAAAATTGTCATTATCACAACATGATGCACAATATTAGCCACCTTGCGAATGTTTAAAAAAGAGTGTGTGTGTGTCAAAAAAGGCCATATTCACAAACGTAGATACAACTCAGAAACCACACAAATGTGTACATACATTGTTTAAACAGTATTTTTGTTTTAGTTTTTGTGCCAATGAGCGCAACACCAGTTAGTGCCTTGTCTTTTTCACAGTGGTATAGGTAGCTTAATAAGTGCAGACACCGTAACCTGCTATGACTGAAGCTATACAGTCTAGAAGACGACAACAAGGAGAAACAAAACGATGCGTCTGTGAGCAAAGAGACACAGAAAGGAGGTGTTTGAACAAGAGAGAATTAAATGTGAATATGTGTTTGTGTTATCAATAAGGCACTCAATACATCTGAAATATTCATCCCCCCATGTGTATCATGACTCAGGCAAAAGTAGATGAGGCTAGATGGATAAATGAGGAAGGATCTATGCAAGAGGGGGGTCATCTCCTTGGCAACTGAGGGTTGCCTCGTGCATATAAAATAGATTTTTCTTTTGGCTCCCTTCCTTTAGTGGTCTTTCTAGTGCGTGCATACATGTACTATAATGTATCTATTCTTCACTGCAGTGGTGCACCATGGCCCTGGACCCAGGGCCTTAAATATGAACATGGGACCCCATGTAGCAATAAACAAGCAATACAAAGCAGTAAAAAGAACAGCCAGACCCCAATGTCACGTGATGCATATGAAGGTTTCTTTGCTCTAAAAGGCTTCACAACACATAAAAGGTTTGATCACTCCATTGTGTGTGTGTGTGTGTTTGTCTGCCTGTGTCTGTCTGCATGTCTGTCTGCCAGTCCTTGTCCTCAAAATGTGTCCACTACATTAATCACATGATTCTCTCATGACTGATTCTCAATCATATCCCATTGAAGTCAGATATACATTTTTTTTTTCACAATCGACGTTTTTTGACAAGTCATAGCAAGAAAAGTGCAGGCATCACTGATAACATAATATAAGATTCCATTCCATTTTGGTGAGCAGGTTCCTGATAGATCCTGGAAGTGTTTATGCTGACTCGCTGTTTCTGTACTGAAAAAGATCTATTCTGCATGGGTTGTCTCTGGCTGACACTTGATAATCAGTGAAATCTGCTGCCGTAGTCTGGTTTGAGGGACAGCCTGTGTTATCCTGTAAAAACGGAATGATATGTGAAACCTGATGGTTGTTTGAGGTTCAGCAGGGCCGAGGACGTGATGCTTTGACCCCCATCTTTTTTTTCTGTCAACCCAATACAAACCCAGAAAAATCCTAACCACCACCCTTAATCTGTGTGACAGAAAACACATAAATATAATAATCAATGTTGTGCTGTGATACTATTCATAGTAGACTTGCCGTTTAACTACATGTCTCCGTTGTGCAGCAATAAATTAAGTAGCATTTCAGTCGATTAGCTCTTTTATTGATCAAGTAGTGCAGTAGGGTTCACACAAGCTAAATCTTTTCTAAGCATTTTTGAAACTCAAGCGCAGCAGCAGAGCTTTCTGCTGCGGTCTGAACTAAAACGACTAAGGATCAGCAAGTGACGCCACTACCGTACACGGATGTTTATATGTAGCCGACAGAAGCATGTCACAGTATGAGGGTGACATCATGTAACAACCCTGTGAGCTATACGATGTCTCTGCTGCAGGGAAGCTTGAGCTTACTTGATGGAAATATGGCAGACGCTGAGGATGGAGAGGAATTGATCCCGGGGGAGTCTGAATCTTTGTTGTTCTGATAATGTGGTTTGAATGATTGGATTTTGAGATAACTCACAGTGTGTCCCAAAAGTGCCGCACTCTAAAATGAGCATAACCATTCAAACTGGTTTTGAACAGTGAGAGCAATGAGCACAGTTTATTACAATTGAACTTATACTGTAGCACTGACTTGGAATGAGGTTGGATCAGTGTAAAAAATAACAAAAAAAAACTAGGTACATTTCTCTGGGGGTTATCTTCAGTGTAAAGCCTCATTTGATGTGGAGCAAAAGGCTGCTTAGCTCACAACACTTTCCACGTAGCGTGCCCAACACTACAAATCATCATATTCCTAAATTGTCACAGTTGTTTGTATCTAATGTTGAGAGTTAAAGCGAATAGACGTTCAATTTAAAAGCAATAATTTCAACCTTAATGTAACACACAAAATAGAGTGGAGTTAATAAAGAATGTAGAGAGCATGCAGTTGTGATCCGAGCACCAGCCAGAGGATGCAAGCTGATAAGCCTACTCTCTGTTTCCCCTCCTCTCAATCCTCCTCCTTTCTTACTGCCCTCTGTTATATCTCCAGCTCCCCAGGGGCCTGATGGAATAAGAGAAGAAGGTTGGACCCCATGTCTCGAACCCACGTCTCTCTCTGCCCCATACCTGTCTGTCTCTCTTGATTCGTCTGCTTTGGCTCATCCTCCCTCTCCTGCTGCCACCCCATTGCTAATGTCTCTCATTCTGCCTCTCACCTTCTATAATAACGACGGAGCTGTCTGCAGTTGACAACGGGAATCACCTGACACCATCGCTGTTGTTGCTCTGCTGATTATCTTGTTTTGTAAAAGTTGAACTTGGAAAAGAATGGCTATTAGAAGTGTATTTTTCCATTTGCTGTAGCTCGGTATGTCTAGAACTCTTATAGTGATGATTCTGAAAGAGGTAATCAGATGTAGGGAGGCAAAGGTTTGGATTATGTACATGTAGGACTCCAAAAAAGCAGGTACCCTCCTATCCCAGCTGACTTTGGGTGGGAGGCGGGGTACACCCTGGACAAGTCTCCAGTTCATCACACAGGCCGCACATAGAAAGAAAAACAACCATTCACACTCACATTCACACCTATGGCCAATTCAGAGTCACCATCTCACCTATACTGCATGTTTTTGGTGGTATGATGAAGCCGGAGTACCGCAAGGGAACCCACGCAGACATGAGGAGTCCCCAGGTGGATTTGAACCCAGGACCCAGAGCACAGTAATTACAACCAAGTAAAAGTTAAGCCACAATTATATATAGTTGGGGGACTGGTGAGAGAGATTTAAAAAATGGCCAAAATCAATGAAGCTGTCTGACGTACAGGAATGGCTGTGTCTGGTGTTTTTCTGTTTAATGTTGAGGTTTTTTTTATCTACAATTGAAGAAGCCTTAAAACTAAGATAAAAAAAAACCCTATTGTGTCTGTTATACATCATCTCAGATTTCCTGACTGAACAACATTTACATGATTTTCTAATTCAGTTAAATTCCCAGTGAAGCGCTTTTTGAAGTGAGTCTTTTTTGTTCCACAGAGTGCAGGAGCGACCGCATATTGATGTTTTTTTTTTTTACATTTCTCCTTCATGTTGAGAGCATGTCCATGGAGAAACACAAAGTTTCTAGTGCTGTGCACGGCTCGCTGACTGCTCACACCGAAGGTCTTTGAGGTGCTGCCACTCGTCTCTGCATTTCCCCTTCCTTTATGCTCCATCCAACAAAAGTAATAATGTCTTTGAGAACAGCCTCCCTTCCTGCCGTTTCGGAAGAGCTGCAGCCTAGCTGATGCTTTGCAAGGTTTTAATTGTAAATAGTGGTAGAGCCAAGTAATAAAGAAGCATTAGAATTTAAATTGTTCACTGCCTGTTGGCCATAATTACTGCATACTGTCAGTGTAAATTGTAAATTGATGAATTTTGAGCTGCCACTGTCTGAGCTTCTCCTCTCTTGATTTGAGCCCGTTGCATCTTCATTGAAACTTAAACATTCTAGTTTGAGCTACCCATATACTCTGAAAAAATAAATCCACTATTACATTGTCAATAAGTACATCTGTCCTCCATGTAAGCCACCATCTGTCCTAACTCTACAAGCTTGCCAATTACATTCCTGTCTAAAATCAAAAGTAATTAGAGTGAACTGGTTTTGCAGGTTTGTTCCTTGAGACCAACTTATAAAGCAGAAATTAACGTGTGTACATAAAATCAATGGGGGAAAAAAGGAGTAACATGTTGTAGTAGATTATGTGTGTACCCACTCGCTCCTCTGTGGATTATCCAGAGGCCATCTGTGTTCCTCGCAGTGATTTGGTATCTAGGGGGCTTGTAGGAAACCAGGCCAACTCACATTTGTGTGCCTAATACTGCACCAACTCTCTCCTGGACCAATATTTCAAAGCTGGCTCTGTAAATTTCTCTCTTTCTTTCTCTCTCTCTTTTTCTGCTTTCGCTGTCTCTCACAAATGCACACACGCACACACACACGCACACACACACACACACACACACACACACACACACACACATCCCCTCTGGTATGTGGACAGCACATCAATGGGAACATTAAAGGTTACAAGGCTCGACAAAACGACACACTCACAACTCTAACCTGACACTTTATTGTACACCCTTTGATCCTTCAGTCTCTCACACACACACACACACACACACACACACACACACACACACACACACACACACACACACACACACACACACACACACACACACACACGCGATCTCACTCAGTCTCCCTCACATACACACTCAGTGTGACACACTGCTATGACAAGAAACAGAACTGAGGAAAAATCTACTCATAATTGTTTTGAAAAGAGATTTTGTCGTCTACCGTTCCAAAACATTTAGCTGTTTCTTACAGTAAGTAGTATATAAATGTGGTTATTAAATATCAGGGGCACTAGATACATAAACAGCCTTTTATGTCTCATAACAACGTTTTTTTACGTTTTCATTACCATCAGCAATTTAGACAATTACCCAATGATCTGAGTCCCAATTGTGTTTTCCTGTGAGAAGCATCCTTTTGTTAATCTGCTTTTAAGTGCACAGAGAAAAAAATGAAATATTGTGCTAGATATATTTCATGGTTTAAGTGAAAATGTATCCGACAAATAACAGTTGTAACAGATGTTTGATGACTGTATATGAAGCAACCTTGCCACTCCCAAGGTGGAGAGACTCTGAGATATACAGTACTTCAACGCAGCACGGTGCCCAGCAGTAATGTTTAAGTGCGGGACAATTGTGGCACTGGTGACTCACACTTCCGATTTTTCGTACAACAGTAAAGATGAAGTGAAAGGACCAGACCTGTAAACACATCACATCATTAATTTGCAGTCCTGTGTTGCATAGCAGGATATTGCATTGCTTTGTGCTGTGCCTATCTGCTTGATTTCTTCGAGGAAATGATGCCCTGCATAAAAGTGTGATGTAGCTTCAAAGAGACTTTATTATGCTGTTATTTATGCTGTGGTTCTTTGGATTAACGTGTCAAGGCCAAGTCTTTGTCTCTGGGCTTCCTTCCCCCAATTATTTTTCTCATTGTCTCTAATTATACACCAATCTGGCATCTTTGCTGCGACTTATTTATTTCAAACATGCTTGCAGGTGTGCAGAGGCACGCATATGTAGGGTCTGAGTAGGTGCGGTTGTAAGCATGTGTGCATAATGTTGTCTATAGGGATCCTTTATTGTGTTATGCTGGTTCTATTAGCAATGTTAATTTACAAGAAGCAGTGAAGAAGTAGCAGTGTAGCATTTGTAACTTAGATGACCACAGACTTTTGACCAATTAGCCTCCTCCCTCCACTACCCCTGAATTTCCTGCAGCTACACCCTGCCTAGTAAGTCAAATAATCCCTTTGTACAAATTAGCCGACCAGCTAAAACACATCCAGCTTGTGCTGCTGCACTTCTTTCTTTTCTCCCTCCACATCGCCCAGGCAGTTTCAAGGTTCTCATAATTATTACATTTTTTCATCCATGGACGATCACTCGTTCTGCAACAAAATTAAAAAGCAAGTGAGAACGAGAGTGTGCTTCTCTTGTTTCACTCACTTTTATAAATGTAAGAAAGTGGACTCTCTTTGGAGAGAAGGACAGCGTGATGCACAGAGAGGAACAGAGCCATTATTTAAGCCACCTGCCTGTATATACACTGGTTTGTAGGGACCATGTCATTTATTCCCTCAGACTCTAGGAGTTGACAAGGTCTGTGGCTAAGCCCAGACTATCTAAGGGCTGGTATTCACCTTTTTTTTTTTTTTTTTTTGGTTGGTCTCTGATTTATTTCCTCGAATAATATTGCTAAACTTTCATGCAGTTGTGCTGCAGTGTGTGTTCTCTGCAAACATTTGTCAATATGCAGGGTTTTTCTAAATCAGGCAACAGGGGCACTTTGCCCTCTGCTCTATACTTTCAACATGTGCCCTCATACCAAAATGCTGGTTTAGCTTTAAATGCTACACACTATGTTATTACACAACATTAAAACCCTCTTTTATATTTAAAAATTTCAAAGTAATGTCACTAATCAATATGTCTGTTCAATAAAAACAGTATAATTACTTTAAAAACAGCAAAATCGCTGTAAATAGACAGTCGGATGACCTTAAACAGCTTTGATTTCACATAGTGCTCCAAATGGCAGTGAGCACAGATGCAGCAGCTTCTCCGGCTTGTGACATTGGTGCTGATTTAAATATTTGCTGCTCCTGTCCTATGACCGTGGGACCGTTTTAGAGATAGGCTCCTGGAAAAATTCACCATTATCGTAGCTGTAAGTGATGTGTGAGAAGAAAGAAGTGGGGCAAGCTGTCCTGAGTCCTCTCAAGGTGAAAGGCTAACCCTAGCCCATCCGCACTAAAGTCGAGTCCCTGGACAAAAAAACTGGACCAATTAAGACTCCAGCTAAAAAACCCAGTCTGTACCAAGGGATTGCCGCATGCTCATTTTCACAGAGACATGAATGTACTGTACAAGTTCCACCAACATGTCAACTTTAAAGCTTATAGGGTCACCTGACTTGGAACAAGATTGTCTCATTCTTGCAACCTCTCATGAACGCAGCAAGATACTAGGAACACGTGATCTGCAGACATCCACAACACTTTTTTTCCAAGGATGTTTACAAATTATTATAGACCTTGGGATGTTGTGTCGTTTACTATTTAAACTTACTTTGTAAGAATACCTTTCAGTAAGAATACAAGGAGAAACTATCATTTCCCTCCTTACGTAGCCTCAAAATGATTTTGTTAACCTCAAATTTTCAAAAGCTCCATATCATGGAATAGAGAGGGGTCTTCCATACCCACACACACACACACACACACACACACACACACACACACACACCCTTGTTGCCTCATACTCAGTTTTTCTTGAAAAAAACATGATATGAATACAGTTGATGACATCTGCAGGGCAAGAGAGATGTTCTAAACCTATGGCACCAGTGACTTATTTTGCTTCACTTACATTATATATGACTGTAAAGTCAAAGTCCAGCCCAGGAATAATGTTTTTGGTAATTTACACTTCAAACATATTTTGACATCTACTTTACATTTTAAAATCTTGCTCTAAAAAAATATTGACTGTACTTCACCGTGTGTTGATTCAAACATAGTAAAAAGACGTGGACTGAATGGATAGCTGAGCTGATAAAGGCACAGGTACATGCGGTTCAATGCATTACAAAACATTTAATATTAAATGACTTGAGATAAAATACTGTAGGATTGAAATTCCTTTATACAGGAAGCCCTTTGGTTATTATATTTAAAATTAAACATTTTAAAGTGACAAAGTCTGCAGTAAAAGTCAATAACTGCAGTCATGAGAGTTGTTTTTGTCATTATTTTGGAGAAACAAACCCTCTCTCTTGTTTATTTGTTTTTTTCCCTCCTCTCATTCCAGAGAGAATACGCTTGGTTTTTGATTAGCTGGGTCCTTGGCATACCACAGTAATTAGGCTGTCAATCAAAACCAGATGGCTGCTGGCTAAAATGAGGAAGTTTTCAGAGGAGTGTCCCGTTGAGGTTTTTTTTGCTGTGGGTCTACAAATGATTATGGGTTAGAATGCAACTTAATACTGAACAACACCTGCATAATGTTTCTGTGGTGTTTGTTTGACATAATATCTGTTTAAAATGAATTAATAATAATAATTTCCTCTGGCCAGTTTAAGATCTGATCGAGTTTTGAGGCAAGAGTTGTTATTTATTTGATTCAAGCCTGTCCTTCCATGGTATTGGCTGTGTTTTTGACTCCACAGACATACACTGGTGTCATATATACTCACCCAGCATTCATATGTCACTTTGTTTCCTCCCAAAACAGATCGTGTTTGAAGGAATCAGAGGCCCAAGTTTCGAGGGGGACATTGCTATTGACGACGTGTCCATCACCGTAGGGAAGTGCAAGCAGGGCAACACTGTAGCCAGCGCAGGTAAGACAGGTAAGATTTTTGTTTTGGAGTGGAGGGATATAACCAACCAAAAAAAACCATCAAATATGCATCTGTGATTAACAGTTTCCTCTCTCTAGCTCTGTGAGTGCAGGCCCATTCCCTGGAATTAGCAATATAGTGTTATTGTTAAACACATTAAAATATTTGATACCATTATTTATTTATTTTTTTCATCAGACGTGTAATTAAAGCACTTGCTCAGAAGCTGAAACAGAAGTAATCAGAGCTTAACTGAGTTGAATTCACATGAAATGAAATTAAATGAAATGTAGGGCTTCAGAGAAGGAAATCAGATTTTGTAAAAGTAGAAAGAATGAAGCACCTTCTTTAGTATTTGTGAGGTGTAGGAATACAGCGTGGAGAGAAAAGGTTACCTGTGTGAGGGCTTCATGAAGGCAACTAGACACCACAGGTCATCCGAATGGAGGAGATTTGAAAGCCTCTCTCCTCTTGTTTACTTCACATTTCCTCTATAGTTTTATTCACACCCCACGTCCGCTGCCTCCCTCACACTCACTTGCATTATATCCTCTTACCCTCTGTTCTGTATCATCTACCATTTATTATCTCCGTACTTCTGCACACTGCTCTTCATCTTTAAAAGCCTTTGTTTTTTACCCTTTAGAGAGAAAGAGAGTGGGGGGAAAAAGAGACAGTTTTGTAATGATAAGGATTTCCAGAAGAAATGCATGAGTGAAGGAGAATGTAGAGTGTGTGCAATGTGGGAAGGAGAAACACATCCAGTCCATAAACAGAGTAGCAAAATACTGTTTTGCCACTTATAACTACCATTTTCGGCTGTGGGTGAACCAGAGAGAAAGAAAAAAAAAAAGAGAGTGCATGTCCATTTAAGCATGTGAAGAGAGACTAATAGCTGAAAAGGTTGAGGTGTGGAGATGAGACACAGAGTGAGAAAAGGTCAAAGACAGAGTGACCAACAGCATGTGTGGATGTGTGTCTGTATGTGTGTGAGAGACAGCCTGGGAGAGGGAGGAAGATTTAGAGGAAAACAGGTCCAAGAACCAAAAGAAGAAAGAGAATATGAAACTAAAACTTGCCAGCAGTAAGAGCTGAACTCTGCCAGCTATGATATGCATACTAAAACACACAGACACATACATACAAACGTTAAAATCCAACGAAACAGCCTTCACTGCATTGTCTACAGACTTGTGAGTCAACTATTTGACACCTGGCAACAATGGCAGCTAAAATGAAGTTGGAGCCCTTCTCATATTGTACACTGCCACAGCAGTGAGGTCAAATGGGGGAACTCAGAAACCGTTAAAGTGAATAAGAATAGAATACTGTAATGATTAATTTTGACTGTAAAGTACTCTTACTCATTAAAATATATGTAGTTGATAATGATTCAGTTTGATTGACTAATTTTATTCAAGTAAATTTTGTTCATAGAAGTCATGCCTTTACCATCCATACAGCTTGAGACCCTCTATCTTTAGATTAGCAATTCAGATAAGGGAAAACACACAAAAAATATTTTTTATGTCATGTAGGGGGAAAAAAAACAAAAAACTAAAGTACATCAACAGAGGAGGGACCTTCTTCAAAGAAGTACAGACATGCAATAGATGTCTTTTGAACAGAATTTCTGTACACTAGGCAACATTTTATGCAGGAACATGTGGTGAGAACTTTCATGGTCTTGTTCACTTTCCATACCTTTGCCACGGAGGTTATGCTTTCATCTGTGTAGGTTTGTTTTCTTTGTCCAACTGTTAGCAGCGTTACTCAAAACCAAAACCAAACGGATTTCCAAAAAAGATCTTTGTGGAGGGGTGTGTGATGCGTCAGACAAGATTTTGATGCAGATCTGAATAGACGTGCAGATTTAGGAATTTTTTAATATCATTATTTATCATTGCAAAATAGAGCATTTGTCAACATTTTCCATAATTTCTCAGGACATAATCCACAAATCATGTGTTTATCTTTTAGTGTGCATATTGTGGTGCAAATCCAGATGATAGTTCATTATGTTTTATTTATATATCATAAGACATTCCAGTTTTAACCTGCTACAAAAAAAGCATAGAGCCACAACACAAAGCAACAAACGATAGAATAAATGATTAACATTCTGTTCTCACCTCCTCATAACCCAACCCTGGTGTGACATGTAAGTGTATGTGTGTGATCTTGCACATATGTGCATGCTATGACACTGTTGGATTGACTGAATAATGGATGAAGAGGTAAACAGGAAGAGGAAAGAAAGCTCTTGAGCTCTCCAAGTGTGTGTGTTTTTTTGCGCGTGCATGCGTTCCTCCAGGTTTTGTGCAGGCAGAGTGCAGACAGATGGGTAATTATCAGGCAGGCAACTGACTTGCTTTGACTTTGCCAGTGTAAGTCGGAGAAATGCATCTGTCCAGAGTACAGAGCTTGCCACAATGGAGCTGACGAGGTAAAATGGGGATTTTAGAAGGATAAAACACAACTCATGCGTGGCAAATATGATGAAACTATAAGTTATAAACATGCCATCAATTATAGTTAAGTCAGGACGCTCAGGGTCTCTTACTACATATAAAACAGTTTTTATAGGCCATTAATAAACTGCATTAATTGTAGTTCATACCAAAGTTGTTGTATTAGGGTGTCTTTAAACAAATACTGGGAGCAGATCCATAAAACTCTGTGTAAACTGTATGTAACTTGTATAGCGATACTTACGCCCACTCCACCACTTACTAGACCTGTCAATGAGACAAATGGAAGAGAAGAATTCAGTTTCACCACATTAGTGAGATTTTCTGAACGTCAGGGCAGCTGTCAGGTGTCCATTACACATGGAAGTGAGTATTTATAGCACCTGAATCATTAGTTCATCAATCAATTCATGCACCTGTAAACCAGTGCTGCAATGAAATCTTCATCATTATCAGATAAGATGATAGACAGACAGACAGATAGACAGAGAGAGAGTGCTCTTTTCCCTGAGAATTCGCTGCTGCTCCCTGCATCCCTGCATGAGGGCAGGTTTGCAGGATTGTCTGGATTAATAAACAGTGAGTGATTTTCTTGTTGGTTGCAGCACAATGAGGCAGGTGTAGACGCTCAGCTTTATGTGAGTGGATTAAAATGCCCGTGCAATGTCTGTACAATGACATACACGGAAACATCGACAACAATACACACACACACGCGCCAACACAATGTATTATACTGCATTTGTCCACAGTAATCCAATATTTTTCTAATTCCATTTTAATTTCATGACGGAACAGATATACTGTATGTATGATTTATAGACCTGAAGCACTTAAACACTATTGCTGAGAGAGAGAGACAGAGTGTTTCACTTCACTCTGTTATTCACATACTATTCTATAGGAATGTACAATGTGTGCGTTTTCTGTGATCGTGTATCAGCTGAATATGGATCACAGCTTTATTATAAATATAGATTTTCTGCCAGGAGGATTGGAACCTTCATATACAATCATATTGATCTTACAATACAGTGCATAGCCTAAACTCTGTCTTTGAACAGCTTGTATGTGTAATTTGTTGCTGGACTTTTGTATAAAAGGGAGATTATATTGTTGGTATGTTAACAAAGGGAATAAGTGTTTTTGTATACTGATTCTGTGTGGAACTGTAAAGATGGCAGTTTGTGCTTCATCTTTTGTGCATCACATATTGGTGATAATGTTCTTTTTTTCTGATTAGGATCTCAAAGCTGTCATGATGAGTGGTGAACCACTCTGTTTACTCATCGCCCTTCATTATAGGATAGGCTGAGCTGTCCTGGGCCAACGGTCCTCCCTACAAAACAAGCTGCTTGGCTAAACATGACCTTTTTCCAACTTTCTAAAAAATATTTAGAATGAATATTTTATGTCTTGATTGCAGCAAAAAAAAAATGGAAAGTCAGACTCAACTTAATTTTTGTCTTCTGCAGAGGAAAAACAAGCTCAGGCCACCACTACTGCCAAACTTGTGCAGTAAACTGAGGCACATTGGCCTGTTTGTATTGTTAATTCCACCTCATTAATACCCCCTTATCAAGGCTCCACCACTCTGATTGATTTTGCTGACAGGAGCCTTAAAAGCATGCAGCCATATTTTTTTTTCTTTTTTGGATGAATTAAAATGTAAAGAAATAAAAGTTCAGATCAGAGCATTTGTGATGTGATCTCAGTTTAAAATCAATTAGTGCAAAGTCATCATCGTGCATCTCTCTCTCTCGCTCTCTCTCTGTATATGTATGTACAATATGTGCACCATTTGATATAACGAGACTTGACTTTGAAGAGCAGGTGCACATGCATTGGGGGAAAAATAAACAGTTGGGTAATTAAGGAACACGAGCAGAGGAAGATTCGTGTGACCTTGTATTCCACTCACAAGCTCTCAACAACTCAACCCTCCATGTCTGGCAAGTGTCTGCCTCGGTCTCAGGTATAGTGCCACAGATGGGCACACAACCTCTGTTGTTTTTCCAACTTCAACTGAAGAGCAGCACCCAAAGAGAAACCACACACACCTGTGCTGATCAGAGCGCTGAGTGCACGACCTATGCCAGCCAGGACTCTAAAGACGGCTACGGCACCAAGCTGAGAGAGAGCAGATTGAGAGAAACAGGAGGATTTTATAAATACTGATTGACAGCACCCTGTTTCTAGCACAACAGGGCATGGCATTTGGGGTCATAGGGAATATGCTGGGTTGTGTGCCCCCTCCATAAACACGGGAAACATCCTGGTGCTACTGAAGCTGCTGGCTCAGATCTCCTAAAAGAACACATTAGAAACCTGGCGGGGCGTTTCTCAGATTGAGTTAAATTCGGCCCTTGCCAGCGAGACTCTGAACTACATCATACACCTGTTTGTGTTATAGACCACTCAGTCTGCTTCGTCAGAAACAACAAGCCACACGTTGCTCTGAGCTGTTTCATTTATCCCGTTTACCTTTTGAACCCTGGTTCTCACACAGCATGTAAAAAGCCACAAAATAAAGAAGAAGCCTTTCCTTTATTTCTTCCCCTTTTTTTCTCAGAAGAATAAATTATGAAACTAAAGAATTAAAGTAGCCTCATAATTGCTCACCATGCCTCTAATTATAAAATGTACGACACGAATGGATCCAGTGAACAGAACCTGTGTATGTAGAAACCTTTTCATTAAAAAAAACAGAAATAGTCTAACAATAATAGTCTAATAGGCAACTCTTTGTTTCTGTTTCTACAGTTCTAATTGGTGGATCACGCTCACTCCCATTGGCCAGCTGGCTGACCATTGGTCTCTCCTCCTTCCTGACGCTACTTCACAGATGATGAGCACTACCATAACACCACCCGTCTGTTGTAGCAGACACTTCCCTGACTTGCATCATATACTCTTCTCTCTCTCTACCTTTTTCCTCCACTTATCTGCCTCCCCTACTGTCTGGCCTTCTTCACTTGTCTTTGTATCCTTCCTGCATCCCTTTCATCCTTCTTGCTTATATGAACGGTAAAACAAATTCTGTCTAGTTTCTCCTGCTCTGCTTACTTTAAAGCTTTCCCCATCCATACACTCAGTATAGCAACTTATACTCATACTGTATTTAAGGTGAACATACTTAATGATTTATGACAATGACACTTTAACCATGTGAGCGTGTCACTTTGTCACCCATCCCTCCCCTTCATCAACCTTCTTTACCCATACGTGCACCCACCCATGTATCTCCACTCCCTCAAACCACAATCCTCCACGGCCCCTCCACCTTATTCCTCAGACACACCAAAGTGTCGGACACTCTACCAAAGATGACTAAGGACCTGAGGGAATAAAACCAGGACATGGGGATTCCAGGAAGAAAGTCAAAGAGAGAGAGAAAGTGGGGGAGAAAAAAAATCCTTTTTCCACAGAGATTGTCAACCCAGCCTTTGGGACCATGGGGACTTCTGAATGACAAAAATGACAGATGAAAAACATGATGAATGAATGAATAAACAAATGAATGGTGAGGAAAGGACAAACCAGAAACAGAGGAACAGTGAAGGGTGCTCCTGGTAGCGTCTCTTCTTGCTCTCTGCTTGCCACAAGAGATGAACCTCAGTGCGGATTATACGTGTACATTTATCTCTCTATATATTAAATATAACAAAGTTTAAACTAAAACACAACTCGGACTCGGAGGACTTGACAAAGTGGAATTAAAGAAGCACAAAGTTTATACAATCTCTGCTGTTCCTTTGGGTTTTATTCTACTTATTCTGTGATGTTGCAATTCGTCAGACTTATTCAATGTTTTTGATATTTTGCTTTTTTTTGTTTTTTGTTTTTTGTTTTTTGTTTTTGTTTATGGCATTGTAAGGGTCAAGGGCACTGGGTAATAAAGTATTATATAAATATTTATGAGAGGAAGAGAAGATGGTTTGTGACCCAGAATCTGTATTGAGCGCGAGGTGGGAAATGCAGGGATGACCCAAGTCGACTATAGAAAGAAACCTCAACTTTTCTTCACACACACAGATGCGAGCTGACATCACAGCTGGGGCCCTCCGCTCACCCACCCCCTCAAACAAATGTCTCGTCTGGGAATGACACAGAAAGGAAAACCATGGATGGTAGGTGCAATGCTTACATATCTGCTCCCGTACCATGAACTTCATATCACTGGACAACATGACTGAGATGTCTGGATTGATCAGCCACAACAGAATAGCTGGACATGTCTCTAAAGAGAAAGCATGTTGTGGCACAGGGTGCAGAAAACAGTCTGCAGTGAGTTCTGTTCAATAAATGATCAGAGAGCACTTCATTCTCCACAGGTTATTGAATGTCATATGAATTCTTACTCTCGAGTGAACAATGGAGACGAGTTTCGGTGTCTAGCAGGTGTGCAGTGTGGTCGGCATATCAGGTTTTCTGTCACTGTTATATTAACATTGAATGTCTGTAGTGTAAACTATTTTCATAATCGCTAACGTTCAGCAATACTCATATCTATAGATATATGTACAATAGTTAATGATTACATTTAAGGTAGCCGTTCTGTCTGCAGAAAAACTATCTTGTCCAAAACACATCATAATGGATATATGTCTTGTAATTTGTCATTTCTGATTCACAAACTTCCTCAATTACATCTGTAGCTATTTTAATAATTCAGGGCAATTTTCCTGCATCATGCTTC
Organism: Chaunax sp. Z400; assembly: GCA_037577475.1. Taxonomy (NCBI): domain Eukaryota; kingdom Metazoa; phylum Chordata; class Actinopteri; order Lophiiformes; family Chaunacidae; genus Chaunax; species Chaunax sp. Z400. Next base: position 26,807,998 of record CM075184.1, read on the forward strand.
AAGTTACCGCAACAAAACTCCACATCCACCAGTCACCTCGCTCAGACAGCTGATATTCTTGCGTATGCTGATTTGCTTTCATTACCATCTGCATTACATGTCAATCAGTCTTTTCAGCACTGTGTGTACGTTTGTCTATGTCATGTTACATTGTTCTGTTTTTCTTTATTGTGGGCGACAAAAGCTGTATTATTGATTTTTCGATTCATAAATAGTACATGAAATACATAATGTATGTGCCTGTTTGGCTTGCCCAGTTTGCTGTGAGTGGCACTTTCCATGTTGAAGAATTTAGGATAGATCTGTGAAAATCCACAGACCATGGAAGTCCTTTGAAACCTACTGCAAGCAAACAGAATATTTAATTTTTTCATGTATCTTGGCTTTATCTTTGTGAACAAAAATGCATCTGATGGCAGGTTGATGCAACTTGTTTAAGAAGTTAAATTTATTCCACAATCGAATTTAATGTGATAAGAGTCATCTTTTTATTTGTCATTTTCCGAAAAGAAAACATACCTACATTTTGTTTTTAGGCCTTCATTGGTGTAAAGGGCAATTCCACCAGCCTATACTGTATGGCTAAGGGGTTTAGCTGCATGTGGCTTTCATATCTCTTAAGTTGTGCAATATCATAAGTATTATTTAACAATAAAGTGACACACTGTGGCTCAGTAGATTACTCATATAGTACAAAATAAAACATCAAGCATTGATGTGCATTGCATCTCATCATGCTAACTGTAAAAATCATTGCTGCATATTTCATTGTTAGAGGATCATGGGGAACACTACCATTATCATTGGCTTTTGACATGCAACAGTTACAAGTTAGAAAACAATCAAAACATGTCTGTAAAAGTTCTATTTCGCAAAATGACTCAGACAGACACACAATGATGGTGTTGGCTTTTTGTGACGATTCATAGGCCTAGCTAATGTTTAAAGGGAAAAAAAACTGCATTGTTTTGAAATACAGTATCGAAGTACAACATACAAAAAAAATGTAACGTATTATCATATATCCGATTACAATTGTGTTGACTGAAAAGGCAACAGATTGTCCCTTTTTAACAATTAGTAATAGAATATGACGTGACAATATGGCAAGGTTAGACAGTGATTAGTACTATACTAAAATTTTAGTTACTAAAAGTTATACTAAAAGGTTTTCCCAAAGTAAAACAATTTATTCAAAACACAACTTTGAAATGTCATAAGCAGTGCTTTATTGTCATTCAATGACCATTGAAATAAAAAGAAAATTATTTTCAACAGAATGTAAATCAAGCAGCTGTCAGTGGTTTTGATACAGCCCATTTTTAAAATGGTTTGTTTAATGTAATTGAGTGTAACACACATGTAGCGACTCTTCATTCTGGTAATATCAGATCTAGGACAGATACTTAGAGATGTTTGTGTAGGTCTTCCATAACAAAGTCTCACATCACTTACAGTATGGTTCAACTGACCTACTTTATTTCAGAAGGAATAACAGAATCGTCTTCATTTGTGTCAAAATAACGTATGTTTATAAATTTGAAAATTGGCACGCTTTGGTAGCAAACAAACATCAAAAACATGCTGATATTCATATATTTTTGCAGCTGGATTAGAGAGAATGTGTAGCACAACTAACTAATAAATAGTAAAATAGCATGGAAATGTGAAAGATTTGATTTCAAGCAACAGAAATGTAACAAATATGACTGATATTTTTGAGTGTAAGGTTTAAGTTCTAATAAAAAAAGTTTGACTTTAACACTGTAAACAACATCAACAGAACTCAACCTCAGCTTGGGGGCTGCTTACACAACAACTGTTCTACCCGAAAACTCTAAACTTTTGTTGCGTTTTGCGATTTGTTTACACGAGAACGACATATTAGGGGGCCTGGAAACAAAAACTTTAGAGTGTAGTTGTTAAAAACACCACCATACCTACCGGCATAAACCCCTCTGAAAACAATGATGACACAGCCCCACTTCGTGCATGCCTATTACAGTTCCAGCCTGATTTGGATACACGGACAGAACACTATGGACAGAGCAACAGCAAACAAAACAATGTCGATGGTCCAGTTTTGTGCGTGCTTAAAATTTTATAGTTTATTTATCCTCCAATGTAAATTTGCTGCACCACTACTGTGATCTTATTCTGTGGTGTTGATTTTGAAAGGTTATACCACCAATCCCTGCTCTGGCATGCATACTATAACACTTATAGCCATTTTTGCAGATCTGGGATCATTTCAAAAGGAGAAACCTCTCCGTTTTCAGCAAGCATTACCGTGTAAACAGGCCCTTGAATGGACCACCAAATCATAAACCTCTGCCAAAGCCAAACAGCCCTATATATGTCTGTCAAGCTCTTATAATAGAACAAAGAATGTGGTCTGGCAACAGTAAGTCAGATGTAGTTGACATGGATGACAATGTAACACATACAATGTACATGTCCAAAAAAATTACCTTTTTTAAAAAATTCCTGGATCTGCACCTAAAAATTTTCTTTTCCCAACGTTGAGAGAATCAGTTTAGTCATTTTGTAATCCTGCCTGAAAAAAAAGAAAATTAAAACAAACAACAAAAAAAACATAACCTTATTGGCAAAGGTAATAAAGTCTGTGTAACGGTTTCATTTCAATGAGCCTATATAATAGGATGTCCTAACGAATTAAATTGAGGCACTTTAATATTTAAGTTGATTTAATGTCCAGTTGTAAATCATATTGATGAATGCAAACCAAAGACGACTATCTAAATGTTTACGGCGTGAATTGTTGATGAAAATGAGATCAGTTTAAATTTCTCAGACAGGTGACACCATAAATCCACTGAGTATCTGAAGCCTGATCCCCCTCCAAAACGTTAAAAGGTTCATTTATTTTAGTTGTGATCCTTTAACATAGATTAAGTCAGTGACACACAGTGCTTAGTATACTGCAGAATTTTAAGATTTTGTGTCCATTAAATGTTAGCCGCTTGGTTGCTTCGACTTTAGTTAAGCAACATGCTCGTTCATCTGTTTAATGCCATCTCATTGGGCTGCACACAAACACACATACCCTCATATAGAGTTCTGACACCTTCAAGGGAAATAATAACAACTGTAACAATAAACCGACTGTTAATCCGCTGTATATCAGCTGTATACTGTATGTACTGTCTTGAATTGACTGGAATTGACCTGAAAGAGACTGTCTGGAATAACTCAGCCTCTGTCCCCTGCTTAATTATACAAACTGCCAATACACTGAGCAACTGCATTGAGCACTCCTCCTGGCAGTGCAGTAAGAAAGTAAGGTACATGTTCTAAAGTTATTTTCTTTTTTTGTAGGAAATAAAATAATGTGAAACAAAAAAATATGTGAGAGCTGACAACCTTCCCACGTACTGCTAATTAGATTTTGGAAAATGTCTCAATTTCAATATGCTTTTCCATTAAATATGTTCCCTCCTAAAACAGAAAGAAGAAATGCACTCCTACAAACCTTGCAAGTCCACAACTGAAGTGTTACAGCATTGTTCTGTAGCATGTCACCAAACAACTTCAAGGAACTCACTGTGACAAACAATGTCTTTGCATTAAGTAAGTTTTGGGAAGTAAAGTAGTTCATCGGTCACAGTGATAGTACACATGCTGATTTTCAGGTTTTACGGTGTATACTAGTCTGCGTAGAGATCCATTTTGGAACAAGAGATGTGAAATGCACCTTTAATGTGGCGAAAAGGGAGAAGGGTATCACACAATGCTGAGTGTTGTATATCTTTGTCATGTACGCAAGTATTTAAGAGGAAAATATATTTGAAATATGACTCTGAAAGGTTTAAATAAATATTAATGAAACAAAAATAGTATTTACTGTTTGTGGCTTCAGTTACTCTTGTACGAAAAACTTATACTATACTTCTACTTTTGAGAAATACATGTACTCATGCCGAGTTAAATGAAAAGATCATTCCCACTCTCATGTCTGGGGATGTGATTCAGAGAACAATGGTCAGGCAAGGGAAATGTACTTTTTCATTCCTAATTAGTAGTGCACATGTGCAATTCTCAACAGACAAGAAAAGAGTGATGCTTCATCATCAGCTCTGTCATCATTTAACAACGATGTGTTCAAATCTTTCTGGCTGGACTGGGGGTCAACCTAACAAATGTGGTTGTGACTGACTGACTGACTGACAGACTGAAAAGGTGAGTCACTGAGTAGCTGAATGATGAAGTTTGACTTCAGGTCCAGCTGGCCAAATGTTAGTGTTGAAAGCAAAATTATTCCACCCCATTGAATATTGGGTTTATTGGTGAAATGTGTTATCATCCATCAATGCATCCATTTTTTTCCAGTTGCAGCAAGTCAAGCAAGCTCTATTAATCAGTTTTTTTTGTAATAACCCAAACAGAACAGCATAAATTGCTCAATTCAAAGTATTTTTCCCACATTCAACACAAAATGCAACTTTTAATGACTACTGCAGTGGCCAAATTATTCAACCCCCTGAATAGCATCTCTCATGAGAGCACACATTTGCAAATCAGTTGTTAAAACACTGAGCCAACCTTCATAGACTTACTTTAGCATACAATTGTAGAGTCCTAAAGTTTATTTCTTTATTTATTTTTCAGTTAAAGCCTAAATTTACATAAGGGCTCAATGCCCAAACTCCAAGATGTACACTACTGCTGACCCAAAAGAAAAGTTGGCTCCAGCACGCTCAAGAACAGGTCCGTTTACAGCAGGTCATACCAGCAAAGGGATGCTCTACAAAGTACACTTGTCTTAAAGGGTCGCATAATGAGACTGCAGTGGTCACTAAAAGTAGGATTTTGTGTTATATTTGAAAAAAAAACTCTTATAATATCTATTGTTTGGAGCTCTTTAAAGTGTTGCTGTTTGATTTGGTTTTTGCAAACAGCCGATAAATAATATATGAAACTATTTTATTTCTTACATGTAGGACTACGACTTGCTTGATTGTTTTCATTAGACTTAGTAATGTCATTATTTTGGATTTTAATATTTTCCCAAAATGACTGCCCATTATGAAAGCTATGGCAAAACCCCAAAGACTAAATAAACAAACAACAACAAACAAAAAAACAAAAACAAAAAATGAAAATGAAATAATAAAATATATAAGCTATAGATGTTAAATGCATCTCTACAACATTTAATCGTGTATCGTCTCCTTGCTCATGCAACAGTGCCAGCCAACATTAGACTATATATGTCATTTTATATTTTAATAAAATGCTAAGCCATATGCACATCTAGCTAGCTATTTAGTCATCTTTGGAAATGACAGCTGTTGTTTTTAATTCTTCTTGAGGGATCCAGGGCTTAATAAGGAAGGTCAGTTATGCAGCAATTAAAGAGAATTCTTTGCACTGAAAGAATCAGCCTTTCTTCCTTTTTGATGGCTCACTGTCTACTATTTCTGTTCTATGACTATTTCCTGTTTAGTTTGCTTACTTCAGTCTGGAGTGCTGGAAAAAAGTGATGTGTGTCATATAGTTAAGGTTTCTGGCTATTTTTTGCTTGAGTCAGTTTTGACCTTTCACTTCTTAGACAGCTTAGTCATCTCTAAAAAAACCCCCCCAAAAAACACAAGGTCCACCTGAGACATTGCTGCTTTCTTATACAGACACATGCACAAAGCGCACACACACACACACACACACACACACACAGACACACACATACACACACACACATACATTACACATACAAGCACCACCCTCAATTTTCACTCGCTTACATCAATATTCAATCTTGTATTTCATAATTTGTTCTTATTCCGTTTCTCATAGTTGTAAATGGAAGAAGCAACTGGTTACATACAAAACATCAAACATGAGAAACATGCTGTTATACACAGCTCATGGCCTCTTTCACCAATTCATCTTTTCTCTTTTCACTCTCTCTCGCCTCTCCACTCCTCTCTCAATTGAGCAAAGCAGAGATGTACAGATACAAGTCTAATTAATGTGTGCTTTTTACTCGGAGCTCCCTCTTTGTGGAGTGCAAAGGAAGGGTTTGGGCTGAATGGTTCAGAGCTGCTCTGCTCTGCTTCATTTGTTGTCTGTGTCACTGGGGAGGTGGGATGTTTTTTTACTGAGCCTGGCTCTAGTTGTCTTGCACTTGTACGAAGAGGCGAGGAGGGTTTTGCTGCTGCGCCTGTTGATGCAAAGATTATACAGGGTTTATTTCTTATAGGTACAAACTTTGTACCTTTCTGATGCTTTTTCCAGAATCAATGTACATTTATGTTCACAGAACCAATTCAGCACCCGGTGTTTCCCCTTGAGGTTTGATTCTAACTAAGCAAGTTCTTATGTTCCTGCTCCTGTGAATAATTCAATTTTATACTGAGACTTTCCTCCAGAGAATCACAGCATCAGTCCTTTCAGCAAGCGCCCCAAACCAACCAACCAATCAATCCTCTTTCATATGAATTAATTTCATATGTATGTGCAACCAATTAGCAACAGTAAGTATGGTTTGATGGAACTGTACAGCACAGATAGTTTTTTTTATTTTTTCAAGATATTGAGACGATCTTCTTAATATCCTATCTGTTGAGTCACAAAATGTTAATATGCCTCCTGAGTGCTTCAGTCAATCAAAAGAAATATTACCTGTGGACATAATCCAGATGTCAATTACATTTGTCACCAGAGGGTAGTAGAAAAAATGGTTTAGTAATATATAGATAATTTTAATTTGTAGGACGGAAACAAATAAGGAAGTCAGGTGATGTCAATAAACAAGACACATTTTTAATAACAAAATTATTATGGTCACCATGACAATGAAGAGTTATTCTTTTTCCCCCCCTGCAATTTACTAGATTATTTGTTGCGTTTGCAGATGAAACTTAAATATACATATACATGTGCATTATCTTCTACTTATTTATCCCCAAATTTAGCTTGACATAATTTGTATTGTAGAATTAATGAGGTCAGTTATAATTTAATTGAAAACAGAGGACTCGCCATAATAATGTAATGTTGTGCACACACAGTGCAAGATCTACAGTCTTCACTTTCTTCCTCCTACCTTTTCCTTCCTTACCAATAGAGAAAACAAGCTTGTGTTAAACACACACCTCAACATGTGCGTTGCTCTCAAAGGAGTGGCAAACCTACCAAGACAACCTTCTGTTATACTTGAAGACTGAATTCCATTTGTTTGATATTCAGCCATTGGAGATTTATTGCGCTTTATTCTAGATGCTCTGAGCATAAAAGAAAAGAAAAAAAAAACTTCAACATCCTAAGGAATGTCCTCTTTACATTATTCATCAAACGGTGCTCTTATGTGGCTTCTTTAAACTCTTCCTCAGTGGCAGAAATCTGAAGGTAAAATGTTGAATCGTTCTGATAAATGTTTCAGGATCTCACGAGAGCAATTTAGTATGAAGGACTCACAATGACCTGAATATTCAACCAAGGTCACATCCTCTCAGTGTTATGAGTATGTATAGGTGCGGGTAATATTTGAAATAAGGTTTTTAAATTCCTGATCATAAACATCCCCATGAATGTTATTTATTATTTTTTTTATTATTTATTTACCTTGTTCATTGTTGGAAGCATTGGAAATACTGTTCAAGTGTATGACTTGAATGAGACAAATTGCGTCTGTGATGTTCTCAGAGCAATTACATGGAGTCAAACAGAACGTTTGTTCAGCGTACATGTGAGCCTCGGGTTAAGGACAAAGAACAGGAGCTTCCTTTGCTGCATTAACTGGGATGTCCATTTCACCTTTTATGAGTCAATGGGGTGAGGGGGGCGGCACAGTGGCGTAGTGGTTAGCACTGTTGCCTCACAGCAAGAAGGTCTTGGGTTCCAATCCTACTGTCAACATGGGACTTTTCTGTGTGGAGTTTGCATGTTCTCCCCATGTCTGCATGGGTTCCCTCCAGAATCTCCGGCTTCCTCCCACCACCAAAAACATGCAGTAGAGGTGAATGATAATTACTGACTGCAGAAAGTCAGAATTACACATTTAACTATCAACATCTGCACAGAAAAGAATCTGATTCTGACCCCTTGTAAATGTTACATGTTTTAATCTGGTTTATTATTATTAGATCCAACTTATTTTTTTCAATTAATTTATAATGTACTGTTCGTGATTAGAACACATTCATTTCACTCAGTAAGAAGTAATTATGTGCAATTTAATTTCCACAGCCTTTCTGTCAACGCACATGCAGGCACATTGATCTGCAGCTTCCTCCCACAGATATTACCCTAACTTTGTTGCACAGCCCAGTATTTAATGTGAACCAGTTTTTGTGAATGTCAGGGAAGATGGACAAATCCTTTCTCCTCTGGTCATTGAACATCTCCAGAGCCAGTGCAGTCTTATGGGTTTTTATCTATTTCTATGGGAAGCACAATCTTGTACATGTAATTACACAATCAACATTTCCATGCCTTTATAAGATATGATGGATGTCTGATAGGATGATATCTGCAGCATCCAGCTGCAGGTATATAATGATGGCTATTCTCAGATCAAGAAAAAAATTCCCTGACAACTGAGGGTCTTTTTTAGCTGCGAGGTCAAGAGTTGGAACTGCTTGATCAGTTGCATAGACTTCTTGGTAGTTGTGAGTTCTCAGAGCACAGTCTTAGTCGGTGTAATATACATTATAGGTGCTCATTTTTAGGGAAAGCTAAAAGTTAGTCCAACACTGTGTTTTGAAATATTTTTGCAACCATTAAATATATTGCTATGAAATTCATGCTCAGAGAATGAACCCTAGTGATTTGTCAGTGCTGGAGAAAGGTGCAGCTGCACTCATTATTGTTCCGGTGAATGCTCTGGCTTGTTTGTATTCCTTTAAACCAATCAAGCCAATTGTTGTGGGCAGTGCAAAGGTAAGGATGTAGCAATGTAACCCCTGCAGCAGTGTCGGGGGGGCTTAGCACTAGACTGGCTAAATCCCCACAAAAGAAAAGTTAGTTAACAACAGCGAGGTTAGGGTATCTTGCCATTTTCAGCATTTACATTGCTTGCTCTGAGGTTGATGTTGTTGTTTCCTATAGTGATGAGGATTTTGAAAACAGCAACATGCACCCTGCTAGACTTCCTAAAACATCCATCAGTTGAGCCGTGATTTTGCTGAGCCTCTGACTTACACCACCACTACCATAAGGTTACACATGTAACAAACATGCATGGCATTTTGTACTAACATTTGTATGATGATCAGCTGAAATTTACTCTAGCCACCATGAGGTTAAACTCTGTGGAAGTGCATTAAATGTCTTTTTTGGATGGATTCAACATGGGACAATTACATAGTCCATAAAGTGCTGCAGACACGAGACGGAATTACAGCTGGTTATAAACTTAAGGCGCAACATATGGTACAACATACGGTAAAGACATTCATGTCCCCCTCAGGATGAATTATAAAACCATTAAAGATCTCTTAACTTTTCATGTACTTACATTATAATGTCAAAATATATATTTTCCAACATACGCAAAAACCTTGAAAACTAATGATATCAGCCCATGATCAGCCTTAGCTGTACTTTGTGTTTAGTGTTATCCAGTATTAGCATGGGGTGGCACGGAGGGGCAGTGGTTAGTGCTGTTGCCTCACAGCAGGAGGGTCCTGGGTTCAAATCCACCTGAGGGCCAGGGATTTTTCTGAGAGGAGTTTGCATGTTCTCCCTGTGTCTGTGTGGGTTCCCTCCAGGTGCTCCACCAAAAACATGCAGTAGAGGTAAATTGGTGACTCTAAATTGACCATAGGATTGAATGTGAGTGAGAATGGTTGCCCCCTGCGACCCTACACAGGATAAGCAGTTATAGAAAATGAATGAATGAATGAAAGTATTAACATGCTCACATGCAGAGCTGAGATTGTAAACATGCTATATGTTATACCTGCTAAACTCTGAATTTTACCATTGTAATGCAATATTACTATTATCGTGTTACAAAACAGCAGTCTCATGAGCCTCCCCTACGTAGCCAAAATGGCAACCATTGAGAGTGAGAAGTGCCCAGCGATGCACACTCAACTTTTGGACTGTTCTGAGTATGCATCTGGGTACTCATAGAATATGAAATTTTTACATACTTCTTTGCGACATCACTCTGATACACTCAAACTGATTCAGTTAAGTAGGGACGTACGTGACCCAGCATTAGCCTTATTGTCTACAAGAACTCCATAATAAGTTTACTTCTGTATGTCAGTCATTGTTGAGTGAAATATGGAACAGGAAGTAGTTGGAAAAAAAGAGAGGGTTACATAATGAGCACAATATCCTTTTAGATTGTAAAATACAAAGGTGTATGACCTGTCCTCATGAATACTGATGTTCCTGTGTATCCATCTAGGATGTCAGTGACTCATATTGCTATAATAATCACAGCTATCGATTGGTTTGTCTGTGCCACACAGGCAAGGTCAAACAGCCCTAAGAACAACAAACAAAAAATGGGTACCGTTTAGGATGCAAGTTTAATCACATTTTGGTTTACAACACAATACCAATCAATTACATTAAGTTCAGTGTTTGTTCAAGGTTGCTTTTGAACTGTCCTGTTTCAAAATCAGTACGCACTCTCAGCAGACAGAGCACTGAATGTCCTATTAATGAGAGACAAAACAACTTATGATTACAGGCTTTGTCAATTCACTATGAAGTGCTTACAATACTTAGAGGCTGCATTAGTAGCTACAGATGGCTGCAGGATTTCTGTATTTTTGTATCTGTAGAAGTGGGCCAATAGGTTTACCTTTGTCCATCCATCCGTAATGGTGTATGGTCCATCCACATCGCCCCAAAAACTGCTGGACGAAGTTTAGTGAAATTTCACACATCCTTTATAGGAGCCCCAAAGCTGTGCATCTCATCACTGGTCTCCTCAGTTAGTTTATTTTTTACATTTTTAGGCACATTTGAACCATGGCGATTTTTATGTAATTCTGCTACCATTCTGCTATGATAGACGTTATGGTCTATCCACCTCAGCACAAATTAAGGGTTTCCTTGCACACACATTTCCTAGTTTTTAAAAAAAATCTTTATTTCTCTTGGGGTAAGGATGAGTTGTGGATTGTTATCATGACAGGAAATGAAGCCATGGAGGAAGGATCATTTACATTCACAGGTTTTTGACTTGGTGCTACCAAGTGACATCAGAGGGGTTTCCTGGTGGGGACTGATCAGGATTTCTGCTGCAGATGAGTGCTCATTACAGAATAAATCTTCAAAGAAGAACATACTAGCAGCTATCGATTATTTTAATATTTAAACGTGCAATTTCTAATCAAGGTGAATATTTATTATACAGTAGGTCTGAGGGTGATGGATTTGCTCAGAAGGTTGGAAAAAGTTGCATAAAAAGCAGGGATGTGTTTCAATAATTTACAATAAGTTGATAAGGAGAGGCTGAGACAATGTTAATGTTTTCTAGCTCACAAAATAACACCAAACCAGATGGATTCATCAGAGGACAGCATGCACATGTCCGTCCATACATACGTATGTGGTCTTTCCACTTGTCCTCAAAATCTGCCTGACAATAGAATTCAATGTAATTTCACCCACGCGCTCTATAGAGACACGCTAAATATGTGCATCTTATTATTGGTTTCTTCAATTTGCTTATTTTTACATTCTTATGCACATATGAACTTAGGTGCGTTTTATGTCATTCTGCTGTTTTTCTGCTGATCAGTGGATATGATCTATTCACATCAGGACAAATTGAGGGGCATCTGTGCCCTTTGACACAACTTTGTTTCAAACTCAATAAAGGGGAATTTATAGTTATCCTGCTGATTATTTGAGTTTTTCTATGTTGTGGTTCATCTGGAGTCTTGTTACACATAGCCAATATACTCTGACAGGAATTGTTTTTTAACATATAATCACATCAAACTTTGAGTCGATCATACCGAGTGCTTTTTTTGTAGGACATTTTAAAACTGCTAAGTTGATATGTAGATATTCTGACAGTGTTGTACTGAAGGCTTTTATATAAATCATCCAATAGACTGCTGAAGTCACATTAGGGGAACTGGGACAGAGGCCAAATGCTAATATAAAACGGTCTATAGTGTTTTGCATTCCCTTAATTTATTTAATAGTCATTCTACCATTATACTGCAGTCATCTTAATTAGCAGGAACTTAAAATGAAATATGCATCTGGTAATGGATGACTGTGTGTGCAAAAATAAATAGCGACTTTTTTATTTGTCTGAACTGTGAGCAACAGTAATCCTTAGTTGTTCTGTCTATCTCTACATTGTATATATTATTTTATTCAACATGAACATGCATGTCATACCTTATTCCTATAAGGTCATATCTATACACCACAACGTAACCACAAATGAAGCAACACATAGAGATAGATATTTAGATAAAGATGCACAAATATATACTGAGGTCTAACTTGCTACAGCACATTCCTGACCTTGAGTGGATTTTTCCAATGCTCTGATTTCTGCCTCAGACAAGCCAAATATCTGTGTGAGTAATTAAACCAGTGATTTTATTACTGGCCAATTAGTCTCATTCCCACTCTCAACAAATGGCCCGCTTATCTGTTCCTATGTTTGCACACTCTCTCCATAATGTGCTCATATTCACACACACACACACGCACACACACACACACACACACACAATTGTCCTTACTGCTCAGTCAGAATAAACTGTTAAGTCCGCATCAGCATGGACCAGATAGAGAACATTGCACTAAGTATGTTTGCTCTACTATAGTGCTGACAGATAGATAACAGTTAATACAATCACCAATGTGACTTGTGTCTTATCTTTCAACACTGTTTTTGAAAAGTTGCTGGAAAACTTTTACTGCTAAACTGCAGCATTTATGATTCACAGAATTTCAACCACAGGGGACACAAAAAAATAGATCCATTAAAAAACTAATTTGTAAACAAATCATCAAATTAAAACTAACTAAGAAACAAATCATCAAATTTAATTAAACCAGCATGATTTTTTCTCATTTTGTTTCAGCTATGCTCCCTTGTATGTTCTTGTGTGTCTCTTCGGTCCTCCTTCCTCAGACCTTTATTAGGTAAAATGCCTGCAGCCAGAGCAAGGCATGGGCTAGAACTGATTTTTACTTCATGGAGAGACAATTTGGTACCACCTGCATCCTCCTCCTCTATATCCACGTTACTAATAAACTTTTCCATCACAGCCATTGCTGTTGAACTGCAGCACTGAAGTTCCAATCATGTCAACGGGCGAGGGAGACTCCTGTGGTGAGGATGCTGAAGGCCCCCTCTAATGAGAACTTGGACGTCTAACAAGACCACAGAGTTTGTGGTTGAACTTCTCTGTGATACTCAGTGCTTGCCAAGACTTTGGATGGAGAAAAAGAGCGATAGGAAAAACACGGTACACGGTACAGAAACAAAGCACAGGTGATTGACAGACGGACAGGCAGAACGACAGAACATGTCATTTAGTTTAGTAGTGTGTTTGCTTTCCACGGTTGTAAATAGAACTTTCCAGAAGTCCTTTTGCTCCACATTATAGCAGTCCACAGACAGAAGGGAAACAACAGGTAAGTGAAGAGACAGTCAAAGAAAGAAAATTGATGATTATGAATGGTAACTGTAAAGTATCTGATTATTAAAAGGACCTACAGTAAGTAATGCTTTGGTTGTGATAACAGCTTTTTTTTTCTCTTTATAGTTAAAAGCTTGCACCCAGGTTCTGTCCAATGTCCCTCAGGCAATATGGATTTTTGATGCATTCTGTGACATTTCCCCTCCCCCTGACTGCTCAAAATAGCACCCTCTCTGTGTGCTGGGTGTTGTGATTTACAAATTAAGCACTAGTTACTTACAGCACAGTAGCCACTAACCAATAATGTTAATTATGCAGTAAGTTGCACCATGAGTCATAAATAACCAATATCATAAATACAATCCTTTAAATGTACACATTTTATACTAGCAAGGCAAATCTGAAAAAAACAAGCTGCACTGAAATAGAAACATTTCAAGAAAGTAACAAAGTGCAAGAGAAAAAAAAACAACAGAATTGAGTCAGAAATTTCCCTTACTGGTTTGAACTGGTTTAACTGCCAATTCATAAGGTGCGGACCAAAAACATACACAGAATAGCAAAGATAGGGTGCTTATTTGCTGAATCAGATTGCTTATTAAGTCTGTTGTCTATTGTCACACAGTAAACAAGTGCTGCTTGTGCTTGTTTTGCAGGGTACGTTGGTGGGGTGCTGATGAAGTGAATGAACTCAGTTAGGCTGAGTCTCTTTGGCAGGAGAGTGCAGAGAGGACTCCAGTGGAACTCACACACACACAAATGTTTACACAGTGGAGAGCGCAGAGGAGCCAGGCTGTATATTAGAGGTCCAGAGACAAAGTCACGCTTGCTGCAACACTGCGGTGTGCGCATAGAGAAAGACACACAGAGATGGAGAGTGGAAAGATGGGGGGGCAAACAGCATCCGACACTTTAATTTGCAGGCCCTCTCAAACAAAGTGTGGCTTAATAAATTTGAAATGGTATCAGAGGAACACGGCTTCAGATACAGCGGAGGCCCAAGGCGAGTATTGCATGGAGCGAAGTCATGTCTGCGGAGAACAACCTGGACCACCATGTTAGTGCTGGACTATAAACCAGATGTGGAATTTGTATAGTTGGATATTTTACAAGACAAAAACAAGAGAAAATAGACAGCACCCAGAGAGCACAAACCTCCGCCAAGGCAACTCTCTTACCTCATTCCTCACCTAAAAACCAATAGTACCATGATAGTCTGACCATCATAATGACCCCTTGAACATGACAACCTACTCCTAGAATTAGGAATCACATTGGAATCATTATTTGTTTGATGGTTATTCAAGAAAAAACATATTTCGCTATTCGGCGGCTTTCTTCATGATATAGCACAATAGTCTAAGGTCAGACTTAGACTTAGACTTGGATATTCTTTATTGATCCCAAATTGGGAAATTATTTTGTTACAGCAGCAGGTTGAAATACACACACACACTCACACACACACACACACACACACACACACACACACACACACACACACACACACACACACACACAAAACACTTGAATATAAATATAAAACCAGAATATAAATATAAACAGAGTAAAAGTAAAAGTGTGCTATATACAGTGACAGTGTGCAAGTAGCAATGAGGTAGTTGAAGTAGCAATGAGGTAGATGACTATATATAGTGTAAAAACGTGGAAAGTTTTTATTGGTATTCTTTCAACCAGTCAATCAGACAGTATTTTTTGTCTCGTATCAAAGGAGCGTCTGCCATCTCACTTAGTGGGAGGTGACTAAATTTCAGGTCTCCAGAAAAAATCAGTTGCAAGATTGTGCTGAGATTTCTTTTGGAGGAATTGTGGCACATAGTTAATACAGTCTCAAATCTATGTTTCTAAAGCTTGATGCAAAATCAACTCAGCTTCTCGTCACCATTTACATGATTTCACATAGATCAGTTATTTTTCAGTCACAGTAAGGTTCCAGTTCACAAATCTTCCATCTTTTGTTTGAAAACAAAGAAATATTTTCTGATGTCTAAATAGAAAAATATGAAGCAATCAAAGTTGATTTTAAGGTAATGCTTCATATTAAAATTCTTCTTGTTGGGGCTGGACTCGAACGCAATTAACACTAAATTAGAGGTAAAATGATGTTGTGCTACTTCTGTAAACATATCCTATAACATCATTACATGGAAGCTTTAAAAATAGCTGAACCCCATGAACTGAATAAAAAAACAACTTTATAACTAGCACAGCATGATAAATTAGAGGCACCTTGACATTTATCTTCTTTCTCCTTAACATATTTCCTATTGGGACAGGATGTTGGTGAAGGATGTAACACAGTCATCAACAGTGACAGATTGTTTATCAGAAGGATTGGGAGAATTCCTGGTAGGCTTCTTTTTTTTTTTTTTTTCCTCAGGCTGATTGACTTAGTAACAATGTGTAAATGCAGCTTGTGCTGATAGAGCTTTGTGTAGGCTCTCTTCACATACAAACATGCTCATGCAAACTCTGCTGGCATCCAAACCAGATTGGGAATTGGGAGAGTATAAAAATAATCTTGCCAAACCCTTCCTCTGTCTTCACAATTTATCTTGATAGTGGCAGCTTAAAACACATGGTGTTGGGGATCAATGTGAAAAAGGTAGAATAGAAGGAGGATGTAACCCTGTGCTCACTGGACATTGTAGTCACGACCCCTGCAAGTTTTAAGTATTCGTTTTTCTCTCTCTTTCATGCAATTTCTCCGACTCTCTGTCATTTCAGATCCTGCCACTCCTGCAATCATCTCATTCTCTTCACATGCTGTCCATGCTCCTAAACTGCAGCACATTTCTCATTAACCTCTCATTACTTATACAGGCCCAGTTTCACTTAACCTTTGCCTGATTGTCCAGTGTGTTTAGCCTAGCTCTCCAGCATTTTCTGCTCTGCTATACCTTTTTGGACCGTTGCCTGATCATACAGCCTTTTGATCTGTTTGCCTGCTTCTTATCAAAGAGGTTTACCTGATTTTATGGTGATCAACACCTCGGTGTGTCATTCTGAATCACAAGTAAACTGAACCCTACTGCGTTGATGGTGCCTTTTGGTTCAGTCTGCTAACAGTCAGTTACAGATATAAGGGACATTGTATGACTGCAGAACTCCTCTCTTAATTCTACTCTACAGAAAATCTAAAACTGTGTAGAAACACTGTAGGGTCTGTTACACATCTCTGGCAAGGAACCCATAAAACTTCTTTTTATTTAGTTTGGTAAAACAGAATATTTTTTTTGTGTAAATTTTAGACATCTTCCTTTACTTATCCATAGACCATAACCAGAAAATTGGTACATTGCTGAGTGAACAGTACAGCTAGAGCAGCAAGCATGAAAAAGCCCGAACATGAGTTTCTTTTTTGAAGTGTATAGTATAGGCAGGAAGTGATTTGAAACTAAGAAAAGTGGAACTTGCGGTAAGATTCCCACTATTATTAATTGTTTTGCTTTTCTGCACTATATGGTTGAGTCTCACTTCTCCCAATCCCCACATCTAAAACCACAGCCTCTCAAAAGCATGGAGAATGGAAGCACTGAAAGTGTGGGTCGGATCTAAAAATTGACAAAATTAATTCAGGTCATTTCCTGAATTTTGGTGCATTTTAGTAGGTAGTTTAATACTTTTGTCTGCCTTTACAAGTATGAGATTGAATATGGAATTTGTGATTCATCAACACAGAGCCAACTTTTATAATAATCATCCAGTTTATTTAAATAATTTGATTCCTTTCTGCTAAAAATACAAAGTCAAATTCCTCCTGTGTATTCTGGACTATGTTGTTTCATCTTTCAACCATTTTCACACATTTATAGGCAGATTGATGACAGAAGGCATCAGTAGAACAACAATCTGCCATCTTTCAAGGAAAGCAATAGTCCTGAATTCAAGGTTGGCTTTAATTTTGCAAAGTAAGCAAAACATAAAGTTAGCTGGATAAAATCATTATTGCTTTTTGGCACGTCAGGCTGCTGACATAGTATTTTGGCAAAAAATATATTTGCCAGATGTTTTTTTCTAAACCAGGTAACAGGTGATATTTTCAGCACATGCCCTTATACCAAAATGTCGATTTAGCTTTAAATGCCATGCACTATGCTATTACATAATATGTAGTCTTCCTTAAAAGTTAGAATGGGCATCAAAACAGATGCCCAGTTTTGACAACAGCTGTAATGATAAAAAAACAAAAACTTAACTCCTCTCCTCTCTAAACACGTCCACAAACAGTACACAGCCTGAATAAACTTGTTCCTAAGACAATTTAGCATTTTCCAAACCAAATAACTCATTTTACCCGATGCCTGTGCCCTATGCTGTTAAATTACTTCATGCAGCTTTAATTAAATAAAACTACAGGAGAACATTTATCAGTCAGAAAAGGTGTGCAAGGTTGAACTGAATTAACATTTGTACATATATTAAGGTTAAGATTAATTAGTATACTGAATAGAATATTTAGCAGGTTATTCATGTGTGCAATGTGTTTGGAGTCAAGTTTGTATATACCTGCGTCAATGTCTGTGCACTGCAGTTTCTTGATGACCCAGACCTGCAGCTGCTCTAACCTCTCAGCCATGAAATAATTTATAAATGGACACTTGAAACAGAAGGAAAAGCAGGTCACTTAATACTGAGAAACAAAGCTTGCCTGTGGGAGACTGAGGGAGGTGCAGTAGTTGAGGTTAGTTGAAGTGTGTGCGTGGATAGAAGTGCAGTAGTTTGGGAAAGAGGGGGGGGGGGGGGCATAGGGGAAGTAGAAGAGCAGAGAGGTGGAGAAGGCATAAAAACAAGGTGGAGGAGCACAGTCAGGTAAAAAGTTTAGTGAGGCAGAGGAAGGTAAGAGAGAGGAAGGACAACTTAAGGAATACAAATACAGAAGAAAACAAAGGAGAGATGCAGGTTATGAAGACACTTTGCACTGTAAGCCAGGGATGTTTGGAGAGCAAATGATGGTTTTGTATAAACAGTCTATTAATTAATTGATGAACACCTGTGTCAGTGTGTGCAAGGCTGCTGTGTCTTTCTTTTAAAAGTAAACCTGAAAGAGAAAAAGCATGCAGGATCCCCAGCCTCAAGTGCATTTCCTTGAGGAAAGAAAGAAGTTATTTTCCCTGTTTTCCCCATCAATTGCAATTCTTGTTAAGAGCATGTCTGAAAGTTACATTTTCAAAATTAAAAATAAATAAATAAACAGATAACTAAATAAAATGCTTAAAATTCCCAAATTATCAAAAGGCACCTCACCGGTAGGGAGATATGAAGATGAAGTTTTCTGAAAAATTATTGAGTTTTTGAATATGCCCCGGAAACCTTCATCTGAGATCAACCAAACTCAGAGACCGAGCCAAAATTCAACTTGTAACCATGGAGACTAAACAAAAAGAAATGATAAAAGTTCCTAAAAAGCAAAAGGCACCACTTCAGCATTTGGTTCTTGTTAGTAGAAAGTTTTGTAAAAAAAAAAGAAAAGAAGAAATATTAAACAGTTTTTGAGATCTAGAAATGAAATGTGATGAACAGACTGACTGAACTGAGCATATTGCAGTTCATGGCTAAAACTGCCGACTGTCCTTTTGCTTGATGTAATACTGTAAAAGAACCACAGGCTTTGGCTTGGTCTTTGTCTAATGATCAAATGAAGCCTCCATGCTTTTTGTTTTTGATCATTTTCTGAGATCAGACCATATTCTGAGTCAGTAAGAAGAGAAGCTGTCCTCTTATTTCTTTAGTAGGTCCACTCAGTTTAGCCTATAAGACCAGATTGTAAAATTACATGAATTTATTAATGGTCTCATATTCCTCAAGCAATTCTAGTCAGATCTTGAAAACACATTTGTAGTTCCTTTCTTCCTCTCTCTGAATCCTTTATTAGGAGACAAAAAAGCATTTGGTGGGTGAACACTGATTTGTATTCCTTTCACTCTAATTAAATTTGTTCCCATAACACAAAAGAGAAAACCCATCAACATATAACAGCAAAACAAACAAGAGGGGTACATGCATAAAACAAGATGAACAAACCTGCTTTGATGCTGATCGTGTTCAGATTTGCTTCATAAAACAGCTTTACATGCTGAAAAATGAGTAAATGAAGAGGTTTGACTCAAATTAATGGTTTATTTCCTACCACTTGCTGCCGTTTTCATGGAAACAACAATGGAAATATTGATTATCTTGCAAAAGAACAGGAAGACTTCAGGCTTTTACAGAGACAGTAGTTTGAAATCAAAGATACAAAGTTTATTCAAGGAATCTTTGTCGTCATTTGGTGTAATGTCCTCAGGTTACCACACAGTTCTCAGAATTATACTGAACAAATCTTTGCTGGTAGGTAGGAGTTTATTTTATTCTTTTTACTTATTATGTATTTTGTATTTTTTTGATTTATTCATTTTTACAAAATCATTCTATTCATAAGGTATACAATGGCATGATGAATATAAATCTAATGATTGTCTCAGCTGTATGACATTCCTGACTGTCTGGTTTGGAGACTGTTAATCTTTTGCTAATATTATGAGGGTTATACTCATTAATCACTACTACCACTCTACTGAGCTTTCTAATTTTGGTCACTATGGGCTCATCCTGGAAAACGGTGGCACAATGTGCCAGCAACCCCCTGCTTTGCTAGTTGTGATTCTTTGTTCAGTCCTAACTTACTTATTATAGCACTTAGTATTCCAGCAGTGATCAAGTCGGGAGGTCACCCAGCACTTCTGATTTATGTATGGCCCCCCATCTGTTGCATGGGGCTTTATGAATTTATTTAATATAGAAAATTTTTTGTTCTTTGTTTTGTATGTGTGTGAGGAAATTTAATAATGTTAAAATATATATCTTTTAATATCATTAAATTATTAACTTTCTTCTATATATTTATTTTTGCATATCATTTGCATGTACCTGGACCACTGGCCTTCAGAGGCTGTGATTCACTCTGTAAAGGTCCACCTCTAGATTGCAGAGATCGCATCACATCTATCCAATGGCACAGTGACACGCCTTCATTGTCAGCCTATCATGTCGCTGCTGTCCATTTAAATATGGCTCTCTCCGTTCCTCTAGTTCTTTGCTGCTGTTTTGCACAACCTCCACCTCCCCATTACTGCCCAGTCTTCAAACATTCACCAGCCTCATCATTGATCAGCTTCATCAGGGTCATCAGCCGCCACCACTAGTGTCTAGACTCCAAGGGGGGATATACTGTATATCTTGCTGCTGCTCAGGACGGATGGCCTTGAATCTCATACTCCCTGAAGTGTCAAAGTGCCAAAGACATTCTGACACCAATGACTTTCCATCATACTAATTATCACATATCATTTGATGTAATAAAAATTCTTATTTACTTCAACCTCTAGTCTCTCCTGATTGAACTCTAAGCTAGACCTAACCCTTATCCCGGTATGTTAAAGTGAATAATGATTGTCATGCATTGAGGTGTTGTGCTGAAAAAAAAGAATGGCATGGAAAGTTATTTAATTATTTAATGTCTTATATAAAGGTCGGGAGGACTTTAGACCACACACTGATAACTGTTTATGCCGAGCCCTGAGTATTCTCTGCTTTTAGTCTTGTATTTAACTGTTTTGGCCCAGATTCAGACAACCAAGTCTTTCACCACCATTGAAATTACGTCATATGATGATGTCTTGTACTAATGCATCATCTACTACTCAAAGCATATTGCGGCTGCTACAGGAAAGATCAGGTTTCATTTAAACGTTAATAAGTAAACATGCTTTTTCTTTTACATCATTGCATTTTTTTATTTTATTTTTATTTATTTTAATTTTATTTTTTTATTCAATATAAACACCACAATCTTTCAAAGAGTGGTCATAATCATATAATATTTTATTTAATATTTTACTTGTCATGTGTGAATATTGTATTAAGGGAGCTGATTTTGTAGTTTAGCAGCAGATAGATAAAACATCTAAACCTTTTAGTGACTCAGTAGACACATGACGACATATTATTTTTTATTTCAAAACATTTGCTGTTTAAATTTCAGAGAATACAAACATGATTTTTTTTTTTTAGCATGTCCTGGAATTCAATGTGGACTTCTGTGACTCAACAGTTCACTTGTTAAAGTAAAGGCAATACCCAGTTTCCTCATAAAAATAAACATTATTTCCAAGATACTGTTTTTATGGGAAGAAATGCAGACCAAAATAAATAAAATAAACAGGAAATAAACAGGCTTCAGCACAGGTTTGTTCAGAGCAACAAAACACAAGGGCACAGGCAGAAATCGACAATCCTCGCCATCGGCGCTCTTTTGCCAGCATGAAAATAGAGCCCTTTATCTCTTTTATTTCCTTTATTTTGTCAATTACCTTCAGCCCCTTACTGATACACTCAACTACTCAGCCTCAGCTAATGGAGACTTCATCAGAGTATATGCTGACAAAATGAGTCTCAGATCAACCTGTGAAAACTTCGACTAGACCAGTGCCCAGTGGGATTCATTTGATCCAACTCTGCATCTCACTGGTGAACATGAGGAGGAGAAAGTGGTCCCTATTAGGGTGAAGAAGAAAATGAGCAGAATTCAGACTTACACCATGCTCTACCAATGAGTACCTTAAACACAGAGCTACAGAGGGACAGAAAAAGAGTGTGTTTGTGTGTGTGCACTTATAGGGGTATATGTATACTGTACAAGCCGTATTCTTTGGAAAGCACAGCCACATGACTGTATTGAGAATATGGATATGTACATGTTTAAATGTGTTGTAAATGTGTAAATTAAACAGACTGTGTTATATATATTTCTTTCTTTCCTTTACTTCCCTCTCCCTTTCTTCTACACAGGCTAATAATGTCGAATCTCACTTTTAATTCTCTTCCCATTAACCTCTTGCATATCATTTGCTTTACCATTACCTCTGCACACACATGCTTAAATTGCCTTCAGAGCTAAATTGCGGTTTATTTCCACATCATGACAGAGATATGCTGAGTTAATTACAGGGCACAAATGAATGTCAAAGCAAAGGGAGGAGGCAAGGGGAGGGAATGCATGGATAATGAATTCAGACACAAACTTGGAAAGCTGCTAAGTAATATCTTAATGTTGTTTTTCTTGTGTTTCTTGTGTTGTTTACCAGTTTTGAATCCAATTACGTTGAGTGTTTCTCAAAGACATTGTGTAGCCTCTTTTATTGAAATAAAGAAAAAGTGATGATCCAATATTTACCATATGCAAAAAGATGCACATATTAACAATTGTACTGTTCTGTGATGTGCCGCATGCACCACGTGGCTTGATTTCATATTTCATTTCAACAGCTTATTAAAAGTGATCATATACCAAAGAAACTAATCAATGCTAATACTGTATACCTCTAGATAAAGAAGTGATGATAGGCTTGTTTTAAGCAGATCAGATGGGATGATTATGGAGCACTCATTATAACCATCAGAGACTTGACTTACGAGCATATCTGTGCTATAAAATAAACAAATCAATGGCTCACACACTGCAGGGCTCCTATATTCATTTATTTAATGCACTTAAGTGATGTTTCAAGCAATATGCTCTTTATGAGACTCAAGTGGCACCATTTCTGTGTTATGCCATAGCAACACTATGCACAGTATTAGGCAAAGCATGAAAAAAAAATTGCTTAACTTCAATTTACTATATGGAAATTCAATTTAGCATTCAGACCCTCTATGGAATGTTCAGAAGGTTAGAAAACAGCGTAGCGCTGTCCTGAGTATCGAGTGATTTAGGTCAACAGCAGTTAGCTCTCCGCTATCGCTTGTGTGTGAGTTCTTCTCAGTGACATAAATAATAGACATAAATACAACTACAAAGCTTTGCAGCTTCTGCAGTTCAAAACAAAACAAAGACGCTTTCCAGTCTCACTCATGCTGCTTTCACACCGAACGCAACACAAATTTCCCGCGCGATTACATACTATGTCCACTTAAGAGCTTATTAGTAAGAAAAGCCCCACTGCTATGAAATCTCTTGTTTGCCATGTGCAGCATTAATCACCTGTTTGTACATTACTTTAGTTTATTCTATATATCTAACAGTGTAGTGTACATGCCAGAATATGCATAATATTCTGTGTGGAGAGCTAAGGTGCAGACAACAGATGCAATTGAAGGAAACTGGAGTGACTGAGGTGGTTGTTAAAAATTGTAAGGGGGTAGTTATATCTGTCCAGAATGGATAAATAAGAACAACAATAGGCTACTTTGTTGTTTACTTTTCCAACTGATGTCAAGGTATTATTTATGAGATCCTTTCTGCTCCCAGAGATCCTCAGGTGTGTCGTTCCTTGTTCATTAATACAAAAAAGTGATTCAGCCTTGCATTCAGGGCTGGTAGACTTTGGAATGACCTGCCTGAGGAGAAGAGGATTGCACACTTACATCCCTTAAATTACTTTTAAAAACCCGCTTTTTTAAAATAGCTTTTCTGTGATTTTGGTGAGTGTCCATTTCTTTTTTTTTGTCTGGTAGAAGGGCAAACTCGGTGCAACATAAGAAAGTACAGGCATAAAACAAAAGCAAATTAAGAAAACATCTTCATTAGATTGACAACATTTAGGAAACATGCTGCAAATATTCATAAAACAACCAAAAAAATCAGGAGAGCCTGTTTTTTAGACGTCTTATCTGCAGGCTGCTGATGATGACTAGAATAAAGCACATGAGATTAGGATGAACCGGGGCAGAAGACTGAGGAATGCTCAAGAATTGTTGCAATGTTCCAGAACATGAGACATGAGTGAGGCAGTATCAGTAGGTTTTTTATATAGATATTTTGTCAAATCTTGCTTATTATTTAAAAAATACATTTCAAAGAATTAATTAACTGTTTCAAGAAATGACAAGAAAATCTTTAAGATTGCCGATGATGTCTAAGGTTAAAATTTGCCCTACCTTTTATGCTTTTGGGTGTATTTTACTTTTGTTTTGACTATTTCGATGTAGTTTTTAATCCTGCAACTCCTTTGACCCTGTCAGTCATAAAGGAGAAGACTATATGGACACAAGCCCTAAAGCTATTGTTTAAAAATCAAAGCATGCATTTATAATTCAAATCACTTACATACAGATGAGGCACGGTGAAAGTGATAAATTATTTTGCGATTTATCTCTCAGATGTCCATGCTTATGAAACAACAGCACTGCTGACCATCACGGAGACATAGTCTCTACATCATAATAATTATCTGATATGACTTCTTTCCAAAGATAACATGAATAAGTTCACTCAAATGGCCCCTCTGTCTAAACCCTTGTTTCACTAAAGCAGTATAATGGAAAAATATCTCTTTAAAAATACAAGTAAAATCATCACCAAAGTATCATGCTGTGTGATTCCTCTCAGTCAATTATCATCATTAAATTGATGTTTCTTTTTATTAAATTAAATCAATGTTTTGTACCATATCTGGGCCGATTTGGCCGATTTTATTTAAACTGCTGAGTTTTCAGTCAGCGTATAAGATTTCATTGTCGTCATTGTTGTGCTTTGAAAATATTTCTCTGCAAATGTGTACGTTCAGTAATATTCTGTAAAGCTTAAGGCTGTTTATGTACAGTATAGACTATATTTATCTCTCTGTTTTACATACCATTATAGGCTTTACTTACAAACAGGAAATTATACCTTCAATGAGCCTTTATATAAGGATATTCTATTCTCCAAGCTCACATAAACAGCACAATATGGGTAATATAAATAAAACAGCTGGTGACAAAGAAAGAAGGAGGCAGTCTTGCTTTTCTTCAGCTGAGTTCTCTCCAGAGGCGTGTTGGAGCTCAGAGAATGCATGCTGTATTTGGCCATACCTGTTTATTTATTCTTTCTATATATTTGCATTTCTTTTAATAAATGGCCCATACTGGACAAATGGAATTCCAATTAATTCTCATGTAATTCCCAGTACGCTTACGGCACCATATCCTTCCCCCAGCATTTGACTGTAATTTGGCAATAAAGGTTAGAGTTTTTAAGAGGTTAACACCAGTATCCTGCAATGGTCCCATCTCTGTGCAAGGCCTGAGATTGAACATAATTAGACCTCTGATAGCTAGAGACTGTGTGGTGACAACCCTAGCTGACAAGATATTTATTAACCTCATATGTTGAAAAACTGACAGTTTTCCATGCCGTTGCGTCATTTTTATTCTCTGATCTCCAGATTAGGCACACATAGGATGCTTGATTTGCCCAACAACAGGCACAGCCATGAGGAGGCTATTCCCCCCTGCTATCTGGGGAACACCTTCAAACTTATTTTCATTTCCAATGACGAGTGTTAGAGGAGGAAGGCAGGACTTCAGGGAAACAAGAAGCTTAATTGGCTGAGTTGATGGCAACGCACTTAAAGTTAGAAGTGCATGAGGCATAGATCGTAGACCTGGGCCAGTTCCCAGGTGAGAGCTGTGCTGGAGGAGCTTTATAAGTCTCAAAGCAATTTGCTGTGAATGGAGAGAGGAATACAAAGAGGGAAGGAGAAAGAGAGAGAGCATGGATAAAGGATGACTTACCCTATAGCCAAACTACCGAATGCAAGATAATTAGGCCACATTGTGTGAGACAATTCCCAGAACACTAAGTGCTGCAAACTCTGTGTAGCGTTGGACATTTCCTTTTCTCTTTCTTTCTTTCTTTCTTTCGGAAGTGCTATTTTTAGCAAAATCTGAAATAGTTCTGTATGGCTACTTACAATGTTCAACATTCCTTCTCTGGTGGTTTCACAGTGCTTATAATCTTAAATCATCTGATTCTCACTTTCACACAACTGTCGTCGTATTTTACAACTCACTTGTGATCTCAGCAGCTCTTAAGGCCGGAACCTTCTGCATGCACTTTCATTTCGTTGGGGGGGCAGTGTGGCTACTATTCAAGCGAGGCACGACAAATGTGTACGGACACAACAAAGAAGAAAAAAGTGAAGTGAAAAGATGAAAAAACTCTCCAATCTCAAGTGTCGATGTATCTAAAGCAAGTACATTGTTTGTTGTTTTGTATTTACTAGGTATATTATCACAACCTCCTCATACTGTCGCCATATTTGTTGTTGTCGAAACTTTTTACTCTTCACTGCCCTCTTGTGGATGTATCGATGCCAACTCAAGTATATGGGCACTGATGGATACACCATTTGAAACGGATGTATCTATTTGTACATATGTGGAGTATAAATTAGCTTTTATCCGTCTTGAATGTCAGTGTTTTAATGTTAACTCATGCATCATGGAAGAGCTGTGAAATGTCTACAGTAAGTTTGAATTGCGATGCCTCTAAATATCATCTAAATCTTAGCCTAAATTGGCACAAATGCCAGCAACAGCGGTGGTCATGATTGGTGTGATATTGCCCAGACATTGATATAATGCATTTAATGCATTCTTATTTCTAATGCTTATCTTTGGCATTTGTAAAAGTTTAATAATCGTTGAAATTAGAATTTGCTTTCGTTGTCCTGGAACCACCCTTTACAGGTAAATGTTTAATGAATCAATAAATATTTACTACAAAACTGATGTTTTGTTGTTGGTGTTTTGGCTGCTTTATAAATGTCACTATGATTAGGCTGATGTGAATGCCATTATTTTGACGGTATTTGGTCATATCAAAACTTTATACTTTGACGTGATGATGGCACAAAATGAAAGGTCAAAGGATCCACAAGTTGTTGATACATTTCACTCAAAGCCACTAATGTCAACCTCAGGGTGGAGCTACTGTAGATCAGTGATGCAGGATCACTCAAGTCTTCATGATGTATCACCTGGTAAGCATGAATGTATCAAATTTCTTTCAGAACAGTTAGAAGAACATTTGAATGCATCTTCAGGTGCAATGGCAAAAACCATCAAACGCTATGATGAAACTGGCTCTCATCAGGACCACTCCAGTAAAGGAAGACCACCACTGTGGTCTCTCTGCAGCAGAGCAAAAGTTCATTGAGTTACCAGACTCAGAAATGACCAATTAACAGCACCTCAGATTAAAGCCTGACATGAATGCTCCACAGAGTTTGACTGTTCAGAGGAGACTGCATGAATCAAGCCTTCAAGGTTGAATTGCTGCAAAGAAACCACCAATGAGGGATGCAAAAAGAAGGGAAGAATCACTTGGGGCAAGCCAGAAGATTAGTGGAAATCTGTACTTCTCTTTGATGAGTCTAAATTTGACATTTCTGGTTCCAATGTGTGTGTTTGTGAGACACAGAAAAGGGGAATGGATGTTATCTGCATATGGGGTTCCTACCGTCAAGCATGGAGGAAGACATGCCATCTGGTTTGCGTCGTTTTTCTTTTTCAACAGGATGCCTGTCAACCTGACAATGGCCTGAAAAACATCTGCAGGCCATGTAAGGGCTATTAAACCAAGAAGGAGAGCGAAGGAGTGCTTCATCAGATCACCTGGCCTCCACAATCACCCAGCCTAAACCCACTTGAAAGGGAAGGCAGCATACAAGTGCTCAACATATTATGGGAACGTCCTAAAGACTGTTGGAAAACCATTCCAGGGGACGACCTCATGAAGCTGATTGAGAGAATGCCAAGAGTGTGCAAAACTGTCATCAAAGCAAAAAGTGGCTTCTTTCAATAAACTTAAATATAAGTTAAATTACAACTTTTTTAAACTACATAATTACATGTGTTATTTTTGTTGTTTTGATGTAGAAAATAGTAAATAAATAGACTTCTGTAGATTCTCATTCATCCAGGTCACAGTAATTCTCAAAGGTTGAATCAGAGGCAACTGGACTTCTATTTAATGATGGCATCTTTAGTTCTGATTGACTGGTGGAGGAGTTGGACACCTCACCATGCTTCAAACCTTAAATATAAAAAAAATATAGTTGCTTCTGATTCAGCCTTTGAGGAATTAAAAATAAGGAAAAAAACATCGAGTTAGACGGTACAAATATCCAAACAGACAGAACAGATGCTTCTATATCAGGCTCATTTGTTTAAATTCCTGTCTGCTGTCTCCCTCTGCTTTCAGGTTTCTCTTTTCTGACTTACAGTATGTTGTTAAGAATTATGAACATCTCCAAACCGTATAGCAGATGGTTGTGGTGTGTAGGGTTCACACCACAAAAATGTGCCGGTACAAGGTCTTGACCTTGACCTACTGTATTTCATACAGTACGTGCCACATCTCTCCGAAAGAAACTAGTGAGAAATTGAACCCGGGTTTAAATTTTTTTTGCTCCTTACTTTCAGGCAGATATGTCAGAACAGGAAACATGCAGTATAACCTGTAGAACTTAGCACCACTTATTAAAGGGACAGTTCTGCTCACATCATGATTAATGGATTATGGATTATCTTGAATAAGATTATGATTTCTGCAAAAAGAGTAGTTGAGTCAAATATAGTCAATACAGTCAAAGGGTTGATATGGACAATGCCTGTATAATGGACAAGGGTTGATATGGACAATGCCCAACAATTCTAGTGGATCATAATTGGTGATTGATAGAGCTTGCTTTTCTTGAATTTAGAGACAACACAGTCCAGAATGGACTGGTGATAAGGTGCTGGTGCCGATTCCTGGCTCTAGCAGGTGGAATATATGGTAAAGCATAACATTGCTGAGTCCAGTTGTGGTGCATGGAGCTCCCCTTGCTTACTTGCTGACAAAGCTAATGGTGAAGATTGTTTCTGTTTTCTCCTGAAAAACTGTGCCTTGTTTCAGAATCTGTCACCTGTGGAGCCCATTTTTCTAAAACAACATATAGGGAACTCTGGATCTTGTGTCATGCAGACGTCCCTCAATGAAAACCTCATTGTGGGCAACTGTGCAGAGCAAGAACGTTGCTGTTTTCTTTCTGTGTCGGAGCAAAATGGTGAAAAGTTAGCATCGGGAGGAGTGTTTTGCTGGTGTGTTTGTTAAGCATGTCCTGGAGCTGTAGAGAGCAGTGTACTGGGAAAATGGTGCATTATGGAAGAAGGGAGGGAAGTGGCAGAAAGGAGGGAGCGAGGGAGGGAGATCTTTGATGAGGCCCCGGGAGTGTCTCTAATGAGAAACGATGTGAGGGAGCTACTTCTCTTTTCCATTGCAAAAGGAGCTGTGCCACGCTGTTATAATCAAACCAAAGACATATCCAACGGCCTTAATTAAAGAAACACAAAATCACCATTCTACAGTACTTCATGACTTCTGAAACACAAACTCCTGCAGGAAATTTCTGAGAGCACACTATCAAAGGCCTGTTTTGACAATCTATATCGTACCCACCAGATGAAATGATGTTTTACACTGTGATGCTTCATTTCATTAACTATAAGGAGGGTCAACATTAATTTTTGTGATGCATCATGTTAAATCATGAGTTATTTAAAAAAATCTTCATTGGTTTGAAATGCAACTGGTGGGAAGTACACTCACAAAGTCACTTACTTTGTAGTACAACCAGTGAAATGAATTAAACGTTATGCATGAAATGTTTGAGAAAACAAATTGTCACTATATTGGCTTGAGAAAACAAAAGGGGGAAAACATGATTGGAGCATGTTGCTAATTAGGGCCCGAGCACCAAGGGTGCGAGGACCCTATTGTTCTGCAAGAATTTTTTTTTCTCCGAAATGAATTGCCTTTTTGAGGACTTGCCCATACTTAAAAACTCATGAAAGTTTGCAGAAAAATTTGTCGGGTGTGAAATTTATGTGTGATATGGTGATTGGAAATGAGCAAGGCAAAATGCAAAATGGCAAAATGCAACCCCTGCCTCCAGTTTAACGTACATGTACGAAACCCGGTACACATATGTAACTGATGGAGACCGACAAAAAAGTATCTTGGAGCAATGGCTCCAAACAAACAGGAAGTCGGCCATATTGATTTTTGTGGCCATTTTTGGAAAATCACACACTTTGTATTTTAACGAACTCCTCCTAGAGATTTTACCCGATGAACTTCAAATTTGGTCAGTACTATCTTAACCCCATGAGGATGAAAAGTTGCTCAAATTCTGAGTTTTCGTTGAATGGTGTGGGCGTGGCTATGCGTCAACTTTCATCAAATTTTGATGTTTCGCCATGAAACAGAAAGTTGTCACGTGTTCAGAGTTTTTCAGTGATGAGAACTGATCAGTCCTCGTCCCCTGATGTCTCCATCAAAAAAAGCTCATTGTTGACACAGTTAATTTGGAAAATCAAAGTTCCCAATTCCAATTAGGGCTCCACAATATATTGTTTCAACGTAGACATTGAAATGTGTGAATGTGCAATAGTCACGACGTAGGACGTACGATGTCAGATAAGAATTGACTGGCACAATTTCATGGTTCTCATTTTCCATGACTGATATAAAAGAGAAATCCGTCTGATAGATCATAATACATGGATACACAGAGTTGGTTGTCAGTGAATGACATGGAGGCTCTGCATGCATAGTGAGTGTGTCTCAGAGCTGTCAGTGTTTGTTCAGTTGAGGAGAGATGCACCAGCTATACCCTCACGTTCAGAAGTCGGCTTCACTGTAGCCAACACATGATAAAACATGCCTGTTTCTGGAGTCTGTGTCTGGAGGAAGAATAATCTGGTTGACCAGAGTTTCTCCAGAGTTGCCGGCCTTAGTCCGAGTTGTTTTGTCCTTTTTTCACTCATCCTGTAAAACTGTAAACATACTGTATTTTTGATGACTCTTTTTGAACTCAGGGATGGTGATTTCGAGTCTTAGCTTGCAGCATTCATCAATGACTTTTAGTGAGCTGGTTGCTAACTATTAGAGTGGGTGTGTGTTTGGATTTCAGCCAATAAAACTGTAAAAAAAACAAAGTGGAATGGAGTTCTAAATTGTACATTTAACCTTTATCTTGTTTCAATTCATACACAGGAGATACAGATGTTCTACTACTTGGTCTTAATGTGACTTGAAGAAAAAGACACTCACCACTTTCACAATTATTTAGGTCACTATGCATCAAATAATCCAGGCCAACTGGACCTTTCTTCTTGGATTCAAAGATTTGATTTTGCACTATTATAATGCTGTGAATCAAATCCAATCAAGGCTTCTATAAATCATCCGTTAAATATATTACATGATAACTTGTGGGAGAGGAGAGATAACAGATTAAGTGTAAGGGATTTGTCAGCATTTCAACAGACAGCCCCTGCTTTCTCTCAATCTCACTGTCTCTCCACCAGTCTGTCTCTCCTCACATACGGCACATCATCACCAAACAATTTTCCAACTGACTGCATGTGTGCATGTGCTTATGTGTGCATATGTATTTGTGTACGCTGGCTATGTGACTTGTGTGTGGAGATCCCACAAAGGCCTTTAACTCTTTGCCTCAGTTGAATTGTGATTGGCAAACTCAGATTAGGATGGCTCAGTTGACAACAGTAAACAACGGAGTAAATACATAAGGCTGTTCAATCAATCAGCATTGTGGTGCAGTCAAGATAAACCAGCGTGTAGCCAGAAAAATCAAGGCAGTCGTTGCAAGAAGACAAGCCGACACCATGAGAAGACAACCTTTGGCACACAGAAGGAAGAGGTAACCAGAAACCCATTATCATCCATGTACAGTAAATGCAAACAAAATACTGTTCATAAACATGATCAGCTGTTCATCCAGTCGTTATACTATCCTGTCATCCACCCTCTCACACATGCGCAATCTCACTTTCATGTCAGGGCTTGTCATTTGAAATATCAGCTGTTCTCATCAGCTGGTTACATCCTTCCAATAGCACGGTGACACAACTTCATTGTTAGCCTATCATCTTGCTAATTTCTATTTAAATATGTTTTTCTCATTCATTCATGCTGCTGTTACGCGTGCCCCCCATCTCACATTACCATTCACCAACTTCATCATGTCATCATTCTCATCCGTCTCAGCAGAGTCATTAGCCACCACCACTTGCTGCTGTTCAGGGCAGGTGCCTTTCAGTCACAATCTCCCTCAAGAGTCTTCGAGCAAAAGAGTTTCTGACACACAAATTGGGACATTCCATCAGCTGCAATAAAGAATGATTTTTTACTTAATTCTATTGTCTCTCCTGATTGCAATAAACTGCTGACAAGATTGCAATATTCTTATGTATGATGAGAAATTTGATTAACACCTAACTGCATCACAGTAAGTTTAACATAAGCATGTTAACTAACACAAATAATATTTTTTTTTACATATGAAAAGAAAATCTATGTAACATAAGAAGTTGAAATCAGAAACCATATTATATGAAAATCACGTTTCAGCTCATGTCACTCTTGAGAACGGCTAATTAAAAATCAATGCTTTAATGCAGATTCATCAGCACACTCCATTTCACAGGCCACGTGCAGGTAGTTTGCTTCACTTTTTAATTAGACGTTGCATGCTAATATGGATTATAAACCAAACATTTACCAGGAGGGACACCTTTTCATTTCACGCTGGGATGCTCCCTTGTGTTTATGAAACAAGCGAATGTGTCTGCCAGTGCAATTAAACAAGGATGATGAGCTATTTACCAAAATGACAAAATATCTGTTTACTGATGATATTTCAAAGATGACACGTGAGAGTCAATGTGTCAAACTCAAACAAGATTGGCACTGAGTAACAATGGTGGTTACTTCTTCATTTTTTATCTGCATAAAACTGAAGACACCTCACCAAGATGAAATGGACAGGTTACAGTAGTTCTAGGAATTCCCTTCATATTTGACAAACCTGTTGCACATAACTTAGATCCAGGTAAGTCACTGGAAAGTGAAACCTGTGCCTGACAAATTTTAACCATGTGTTATGATTAAGTATAATATACTTTATTGTTCCTGAGGGGGGACTTGTTTTTGGACTCGCATCACGGACGATCCACCGTAATTACACCCATAAAGGAAAACCAAGACACTAAAGCATCCTATACCACCAACAATGAATACCACACAAATCCACATGTCACCTGAAAAATTCTCAACTAATCCACTCTGAGGCCAAAGCATGTGACCTCTTTTAATAGCTTAATGCTCAATATCTTTAATATCAATGCTTTAATATCTTCTTCTTTGAATAGCTAGTGACAATAAAGGGTTAAAAACTTAATTAATAACCATATTAATTGTATGTTACTAACCTTAATCATTAACACACACACACACACACACACACACACACACACATATTATATATAAATAACATAAATTTAACTTAAAGGGTGCAAAGATTGAACCTGAGTGGCAGTGATGCACCAGTATAGTGGCTACCCTGCCAAACACACAGAGAGTGTGAGTTAGGTCCAAGTACTGTTTTGAGTTCGGAGAGGTCAGCTATTGTCAGACAACAAGTCTCTTAACTTCTGTGGGCTACAGGTGTTTGGAGTTGTTGTGAGTACATTTCCTCATACACATGCTACGCCAGTGGTTAGGAAAAGTTTTTGCTGCACTAAGCTAAAACCTTGTTGACCTTGTCTTTTTTTAATTTCATGATAAGGTATTGGACAGGTTGGTTATCTTCTCAAGCAAACCTGTTGTCTTTGTTTGATTATTGTAAAATGATGCTACAGTAATGCAAGTGAAGGTTTAAATGCCCCATTTATGCATGCATGGATTATTAAATGCATTGTGCAAGATATAAAGTGTCATGCATCACGTGACTATTATGGTATGAAAAGAAATAAATAAGTTATAGTGCTTAGTTATCGTCCAGTTATAGTTTATGCCCTCTAGCTCCTTAATACCCAGAGTAAAGGTAGCATTTATATAGACACACCTCTAAAAATATATGGCTACTAATATGCCTAGTTTTGATTGAAGCCATATGCAGCAATACTATATCCCACATCCTAGTATGTTTGCACTATTGTATTATAAAGAACTTTCTGGTTTCTGTTTGATACCAAAAATCCTGTGATATTTATATTTATTTACCAGGATACCTGGAAAATCCTAGGAAATAGTAAGACTAAAACAATAATACTTTACATTATACAACTACAGAAATTAAAGACTGTTAAATTACCCAGCTAAACTTAGACCACTCTACTAAGCTCCATTACGACAATAATGATTTAAAGGAAACAGTTTTTAATATGAAATATTTTAGTGAAAGAATCACATTTAGATATGATTATCATAAACCCTGTGAGCGATTACGTGAAATACTGTCCCTACAGAAAATAGTGAAGCACTTAAAATAGACCCAATGATTAGCTCTGGTTTATTACTTTAGTGGTGCAGTGATGTATGCTATGTATAAAGAAAATCACTAAAATTCAAATAATTGAAAAAATGCAACTCCTACAGTTGTGTGTTTTCATCTTGAGTAGAAAACTTGGCCCAATAAATTTTATGTAAAAAAAGAAAGAAAAAAGAATCGACTTACTAAGACCTTTAAAAAGAATGAGGTTTTCCGATCAATAAACTCCTGGCAAACAGTGAAGTCACATTCATTAAGGCCTTTATAAAACACATATTTCTTCAATGGGTACTTCAGGGTCCTCCATTAAACTTGATTAATTAATTAACCTTGTGCTGGATTTAAATGACCTGCCTGAGATGGACATAGTGATAATGACAACCCATTCACTTAAAGCAAAAAAAAACAAACTGTGCCTTAAGAGGGCTGCTGGCAACACCTGAGGAAAGAGTTTGATCTGAGGAGGTGGAGGTGAGAAATACACTTGCATCTTAGGATGAGTTACAGTGTATGCATCTGAATTCCCTGAGACAGTTTCTTGTGTTAGTTGTAATGTTAGTTTTGCTCCAGATTTATTGCACGTTACAAAAAAGAATGTTGCAAATTTAAATAAAATCAATCAATTATCACTGTGTGCAGTTTTTAGGGAAACAAAATGTTGCATGCTTTCTGCAGGAAAGTTAATATGTTAGGAATATAAGAATGGAAAATAGCTACCTTGAGATTTTTTTAATTAATCAATGATCCATTAAATGTCAACCCATTCATCTTTGGCATGTAGTCTTAGAAGCATGTAATCATGCTTGTGAATAGACAACTTAAACTGATATTTAGATTAAAGAACAGAGAACTTTTACCCTTCAACTGATAAATATATAAAGAGCTTTGTAGTGTCAATGTCATACATTATTTTGCACAATCAGCATCAAACATCTAGGGACAACAAGCAAAACATATTCTCTGTAAAGGGTCACTTTAAATGCCACTGAACAAAGAGTGAATTTCAAACTGTGCAATTTTAAAAACCTAATTTCCTGTACATATGTAGTGAAAAACATTGGATAGACAATTCAAAAAATGCTGGTGTGTTGCTGTACTTGTGATCAATCAATTGACCGATCAAATACTGATTTCAAAACACATCATACGCATCATGTGTGCCTTCATGCCATGCATGGTAAATGCATGAGAATGTGCCACATGCTACATTCAGTTGCCATGCAAACAAACACAAGTGGTGGAAAATAAGCTCAATGAAAATACTGTTTAACAAAACATGTTGCCCAAACATCGTTTTCTTTGATTAAATTTTTTTTAATACCCAGTACCTTTAGCACATCAGCTTCTTTCAGTGCCAAATATCTTGCAGAGTTCTCACTCTTTTCATCATGTTTTGCCTTGAACAACCACTACAGTGTTTACATAACCACAAAGTGAAGTTCACGGACAACTTCCAAAGTTTTCTTTCCAGCTTTTGGTGTTGGCCATTTCAATAGGTTACTGTTGAGTGGGACACAGAATCAGAGTGAGGCAGAACATTTTTGTGTGCAGAAAGTTAATCGTACCTGAAAGTTGTATCTATTCTGTTCTGTTTGGTCAGATTCACAATAAATGGTGATGATGCCTATATGCTGCATCATTTTTTAGAGTTAAACATATACAATAATGAATCCTTAATTGGAATAATCACATTCAATGTAAAAAAAATAAAAAAATACAGTCATGATGTGAGTCAATGTGTGCATCATCAAAATAAAGTGCAGTTTGGTGTTGAATTTATATGGTGCACTATGAAGGTAAGGACTTTAAACACCACTGCTTATAACTGGCTTTTTTTTCCTTTTCTTTTTTTTTTTTAACTCTGCTGTCTTTATTTTCACAGATTCATCAGCATGTGTGACAGATACCTAAATCGAAATAATCCCAGCAACAAGGGGTATGACAACACTTTTCAGCAGAAACAGCTGTGCTTAAATGATAACTGAGTCACACTATGGCAGGAAGCACAGGGCTTAAATCCCCTGACTTCCTGTCCAAGTTTGACACCTGAAAAAGGGAAAGAGGAGAGATGACATACAACCCTGTCATCTCAACTTCATAGGGTTGAATGGCTTGTGAAACTAGGAAAACTACACAAAGCATCCACTGACAGAGTGATGCAGACACACACACATATACACTGTTATTGTAGATATATGCATGTGAATCATTCACCTGCTTAATGAGGACTTTTTTTAAACAGGACGTGCACAATCCTCTTAGACTCAATCACACAAGGAGTGCAGGCAGACCAGCTCAGTCGTTAGATGTATGTAGAGGTCATCCTAGTGATAACTACGTGATATTTTGAACAGTACTCAGTGAAGCCAAACAAAAGTTTCCAAAGTTCACACAACTGTGAAACTAGCTAACTATACCACTGAATGCCAGGAAATTGTTAGGATCTGGCAGAATGGCTCCCTCTCCCTCTTGTGTCCAGTGTTTTTGCTCTTCCTTGTGTCTCTTTTCTGTCTCCCCCTGTCTGTCTGTGTTGTGTTTACCAGGGCATGGCCACCCAGGTCACTCCACCTGAGGCATCTTGTCACTCAATCAAGCACACACACTCCATTCTCGGTCAGATAGTCAGTTTTCTCTCCCGGTATTTGTGGTTTTTTGGATCAACTCTGCCTGGCTGCTCCAACGACTGAGTTTTTGTTGTAATTTTGGTACAATAAATAGTGCTTAAAACTTTTACTCCTTGTCCGAGTCTCCTTGTCTCACCATAGCTTTTGGCTAATGCTATCAAACAGTATGCTTTCCTGCTCAAAATGACGATGCTAACATGGTGATGTACATCTAAATTTAACCTAACATTTGTTAACATCTGATTAGCATTAAACATGAAATAAGGCTAAGAATGATGGGAATGTCATTGGGTTTTTTTTCTAAAAAATGAAATAAATGAAAAATTTAATTTTTGATAATTACCAGAACTTTATAATTCTTCCTCAAGAGGATATTAATGTCTGTTCCAAATTGCATGGCAATCCATGAAATAAATGAGATATTTCAGTCTAATTGACCAAAGTGACGAACTGACTAAGTGACTGACCGCATTGCGATCCTTATTACCATGATGATAGCATAGCTAAAAATATCCACCAAACGAAAAGGAGTGAAAATGTAATGGCTTGACACATTGCGGAGGCTGTTTGTTATCATCATTATGCTATATTGTCTTGATGTAAGAGACTTTAGCTGGAAAACCATTATCATTGCATAACTGGACTTGTATAACACAACACCACTGCATGTTTCCTTTATTAATTTAGATGCAATGTGAAGAAATTGTCTTCTTTTAAACTGTATTTGCAGGTCAGCCTTGAGCTTCAACTCTATTCTTTTAGTGGTGAAATAACCTTTTTATCCCAAATCTTTTTCCGTATTTTCAGGTCAATTTCTTGTAATGTGTGGCCACTGATAGTTTCACCAAGGGACTCAGTGTTTCACATTGTGTTTACTTTTCTGCTCCATGGCGCAGCCTGTGCACGTGCAACTCTCATAGCAGTTACTGTTTGGGGATTTGGGATTAAGTGTAAGTGCCAGTGTGCATGAATGTTTTTTCCATTTGTGCATTACACATACACAAATGGAAAAATATGCACAAATAATATGCACATAGGTATCGACACAGACACATAATAACACAGGAGCAGGGCCGTATTTGTTGCATCGCCTTTGTTGAATGCAAATAAAAAGTTAGGTTGCTACAGCACGCACATAAATTCATTAAAGCTGGGAGGTGGAGACACACACACAAATGCTTTAACAGTGAAGATGTATCAAGCAACAAAGTTCCACTTTAAATATAGGGCTGTTTTCGCTCACATCGTGGGCTGAACCACTTTTGGAAAAATGCTGAAGTGGTGGGATCTTGTTTTTGAGGCGAGAGTTTGAGCCATAGCTCAGGCTTGTGTCTACCCTGTCAAGCCAAGGTGGTACTGTAGGATTTGTGTGTAGAAGAAGGGCTTCCTGATGAGGTCAACCCGGGGAAACACTTAATTTAAAGCAAAGGGGTGAAACAAATTACAGGATGCTCCACAGATCTTCCAAAATAATCTGCAGCTCACAAAAATCTAAAATACAAACCTCACACCTTTAAAGCTATAATTCCACATTATGCCTGAAGTGGGGGATCCTATGTGAATTTCCATCTACAGTATCTTTTCAGAGTCAAGAAGTTAAGCTGTGATAATATGATATTAGTCCTGAAGTTTCAACTTGGAGATGAGATTGTCTCCATTTCAACAGTAAAATATGAGTTCATGTGCAGTGATTATGAAGAGTGTCATGACTCAATCCCACACATACAGAGATCCCTGTGAGTCTGAAAAGTGAGAAAAGGAGCTTGTCAAGAAGTGTTTCACACCAACGCACCACACTTCCATGTTTGTGTACTTAGCGCAAAACATGCACACAAGATGAGCACTTCTCCAAAATATTTTACAGCCAACCATCCTGATAGTGGCATACCAAAACAGAAAGTACCTTGTTACCACTTTGTTATCAAACCACTTTCTTCCCAAGTGTCGGCCAACGACTCCACCACCTCTTTGTATCAACCTCCACACACATTTTACAGAGATGTTCATCTGCACAGAAGCGCTTTGCATGCTTATGTCCTCGCACACATACCCTGATTCAATTAAATGGCACTAACACAAAATGCATTCACTAAGGATACACACCCACAAATGTGACATTTTACGGTCACCCTCCATCTCGCAAACTTGATACATAAAACACTCCTACACAGGGAACCAAGCTGTGTGTTAAGCGGCAGGACCCAGATGGCAGCCACCTGTTGTGTGCTGATGGGCTCCTGTGATGGCTTCGGACACGATATGCACACACACACACACACACACACACAGATGGTGACCCACTGAGAGTAGCTGGGAGATGGACGTGGTGACTATTGATTTGCTCAGATCAATGATTCACAACCTGGTCACACGGCACTGGGGGAGCTGTACCCACTGAGCTGGCACAGTGGCTTGGTACACAGGGCACGCATCACTACTTATATGCAGGGAACAAGTTAAGTTAAGTTTTGAGCAAAACTGTCATTTCCCAAAATGTATTTTCAAATTCTGCGAGAGAAGGATTTGATGAACTTTTATGACCCCTTTATTTATTTAATCTTTGTACAAATCAGTCTATGAGTTATGCAAAAAAACAAACAAACCTGCAGATGCATGTAATAGAACAGATACAATCTGCCTTGTATAAAACCAAAACAAACAATGAAGATTTCAACATGTAATGAAAAAGCACATTATTAGTAGGGAGAGGTTTAGTTGTTATAAAATACCTTAATCACATCTGTTCAAATGCAGTGAAAACGTGAGGTTAGGTTTAGCCATGTCAGTGCTTGCCTTGTAGTAAGTGGCTGAAAGTGATATATGAAGTTAGGCCCAATAACTTCCAATCATTTTTCCTGTTGATATTCATACAGTAACTGAATGTAGTTCATTGCCCCAGCAGCTTCATTTACTAGATATATTCTTCTCTGTCCTTTATGCAAACACACAGACCATAATCAATTTGTGCATGCGGACAACAAAACACACCTAAATATTTTTTTCCAAAAAGTTCAAAGGTCAATCTGACATCCTAATATTCTGTAAAAACATTTTTTATTCAACTCCATAACTCCTCTGAGCTGACAGATTAAAGATGTATATGAAGCATCTACATTACATGATTTGTAATTTCTTGTCATCGACCACAAGCTCATTGGTTTTGCTGATGTGGAGCTTCAGATTGATTGACACTGCAAAATATGATGAAACTCTCTATCGGTGACTGAATGCAGTGTTTGAGTTTGAACAGACATGGATGCAAACTGCAACTTGACAAGTGCACTGAGGCATAATACCCTGACTTAAGATAATATTCTGACAAACACAGAAACATACTTTGAACACAGCATAACGAATTTCAGGTTGGTGACCTTTCCGGTTCCCTGTGAGGAAGTCTCTTCCTCATCCTCAATATGCTTGAGTGTTGAAATCGCAGTGGGAGAAAATGATGGGGCGGATATGTTAATTTGCTGAGGCAATTAATGTTGAACACCCCAGAAGCCATTTTAGTTTCTTGGCTTATTAATTATGCACTTTGTACATACTAAAATATCCTTCAATGCTGAAGAAAGTAGCTAATTAGTACCACCACCCCCCCCCAAAAAATGTATTTTTTCTTCTTAAGACCTTTAAATAGGACAAGCACTGCAAATAAAGAGTGTAAAACCAAGCCAAGTTATCTTTTAACCCTGCTGTCATCCTTTGCTCATCCTTCATTCCTACATCTTACCTTGCTTTCATGGCTGTATAACCTTCTCTAAAAGCATACACAGGCATTTAAAGAGTTTATTATTAATGTGCTGGCACAATGTGCTCTTCAAACTGTCAGCGTTAATCAGCAGACTTCCGTCCCTGTGTTCAGAGGATGAGGCGAACACACTGCACTTCCTTGTCAGGTGTTGAATTACTTTATCTCAGTGCCTCTTTGCAGCCTCCAAAGAAGACTTGTCACAGCTACCATTGGAGCATCTCATTACTCATAAAGGTTATTCTAGGATGAAAAGTAAAGCTGAAGGAAGGAGGAATGAAGAAAATACTTTGTAAGAACTAAGTGCTCATTCAGTACAAATAGTCAGATCTTAGGATCTTCTCTCTTGAATTGACAACAAAACTTTGCTCTATATTCCCACATGTCAAAACTGAAAGTTTATCTTTCTCTCATAAAAACTTTACAATCTCTATTGTATAATACTTATCACACAGTTTTCAATTCAAATTTGCACAAGCAATACATTTTTACAAATGGAGCGTCATACCTTAAGCAGCTCCTGACAAGAAATACAGTAGACTGTCCCTGTCTGGCATGAAAGAGCCAAAATTGAGTCACTATTTCAGAAAGTAGCCGAGAATCTCAGCAGTTTTTGCAGTAAATAAATTTATGATGTAAAAATATATCTGCAAGCTGGCCAGACAGATTTCTCAACTTACTAAACTGATACTGCTGCGTATATGTTCTGTCCTGCTGTGTGTATTTTAGTCCAATAGTGGATACTGCCACACACACTTTTGAGGCTACAATTCGGCACAGAAATGGTTTGTTGTATATGGTTCAGAAATGAGTTACATCACTGCCTCGCCTTTAGGAGACAAGCAACAGGTCTGGAGTCAATACATTCCAGTGGGAGAACAGAACATGAGCACAGACCAATGGAAATATTGGATGCATTTTTCACAAAATGCATTTACATCTTCTGAACACTCTGACTCTAAAATGGCCATTTTTTATGAAATAAAAATCAAGAACTGTCTCTGCCTCAGCGACACAATCTCAAAAAAAATCTGTAGATCTGGCTCTATCAAGTCATTTTATGTTGTACAGTATCTTTGCTGCTGATAGATGTTAATGTCAGCAAGCTATTTTGCACAGAATGATGATGTTGACAAGCTAATGCTCACCAGGCATAATATTTATAATATTCATGAGTTTGGCATTTATATTGGACAAATTAAAATTCTGAAACTGTGTGGAACAAAGTGGTGGAGTGACCGACCGACCAACACTGCCATATTGCCATTAAAGGTGCTTAAAAAATGTCTTAATGCAGAAATATATGTCTATTTCATGTCAATATGGAATCACAAATGAATGGAAATTGCTCAGCCTGTAAATATGCCAGTTTCCCATTCATATACTGTATTTCTGCCTAGCATTAGTGGGTAGTGCATTGACACTGTAGCTGTCTCATGTCTCACAAGGAATACAATGATCTATTGGAGGATTATATTTGTGTTTCCATTATTTACCAAAGACAAAAAAGCACAACCCAATATAAACTCTGCAAAATGCCCTGGAGATTAAAACTGATATTTCTAAATTTGAGCTGTGGGTTTACCCTCCACTACACCCTTGTGTTGTAGCTAATGTGCGGAGAATTGTTGTGCTGAAAACAGGCTGTTGTGGGTTGTTTCTTTTAGATGTGGGTACAGGAAATGTATCCAATGGAGTCTATGGCAACAATGATGAACCCCCTGGATCTGGGGCTTACTCATAGATGACAATGACAAATACCCACTGCAAGTTTCCCTTTCTTTCCCTCCATAATTCTAATATGGGGCCCATTGTTCTAAATTTACCTCAGGAACTAGTATGTCTTTAAGAACTGGGTTAGTAATCCTTATGGATTTTGTCCAGGTATGCGCATCACATGAGTTGAATCTGTATTTGACATGACAGTTTCGTACATTTAAAGTCATGCAGAGAGTAGAAGTGGTGCCAGGCAAAGAAATATCTTACGAACGTCAACATTTCTGCGTTACATTAATTTGTGTGTGTGTTTGAATATATATATATATATATATATATATATATATATATATATATATACACATATATACACACACATACAAAAGGTAAAGCTGACCTCCCTTTTGCTATGGGAATTTTTCTCTACTACCATATCCATTGGTCCAAAAGGTCATTGGGTCCTGTTTACTAGCGTGTGGTTCCATAATGCATGGTTTGTATCGTTTACTTGAGGGACTCCCTGTTCCACTCATCATACTGACTCTGTATGTGACAGGGAGGCCAAAGGAGAGAGCAGACAACTATGTGTCAGGTC
The DNA here is from genome assembly GCA_037577475.1 of Chaunax sp. Z400. NCBI lineage: Eukaryota > Metazoa > Chordata > Actinopteri > Lophiiformes > Chaunacidae > Chaunax > Chaunax sp. Z400. Next base: position 26,851,449 of record CM075184.1, read on the forward strand.
AGTCCTAGGGATAAGTCTATGCATACATAAGTGCCCAGCACACACACACACACACACACACACACACACACACACACACACACACACACACACACACACACACACACACACACACACACACACACACACACACACACACACCTCTATAAGCCCACGAGAGGGGAAAAGAGACTCCTGAGAGGTAGATATAGTTAGATAAGTTTGACTTAGTATTAGTATATCCATTTCCATCTTTGGTGAAAATTTCAAGCAAATCTGTCCATTAGGTTTTGCGTAATCCTGCTAACAAACAGACAAACAAACCGAACTAATCACATAACCTCCTTTGCGGAGATAATAACAATTAAAGATGTATGTGTTTGTCACCAGAGCACGAAATCGAGAGCAGAGTTGACTGTGAGAGCCTATATCTACTCCAGTGCAAGCCAAGCAGAAACTCTCTTGTGCATCATAGTGTGCACTTGCTGCTTGCTGTTCTGTCTTTTACTAGCAGCTGCCTATATAACTGTTGGTTGTTTAATTTGTACACAAGGTGCAACTAAGTGCAATTAAGTTTGTGCTTGTGAGCCCGTTTATTGCCCTTGCATGACAAATCTGACCAAAATACAAACATTAGTTACAATGTTCAATTACATATAAAGTATGTCAGAAAATACTAAAGTGATCAGGTCCAAGTGGTCATATGGAAAGTTCAGGGGTTGCCTCAGCATGTGACCTAGACATGAGGTCCCAGATCTTCACTTGGATGGGATTAAATGTGTGTGTGTTTATGTGCTTATGCATGCATATGTGTCATAACGTGTGCATACGGGAAGCATGTGTCCATGTGTCAGGGGACTCTGGCACCTGCTGATGAAGAAATCAAGTCAGAGGGACCTCCCATGTTTACAAGCTGCCCTTCTACCCCAGGAGTCTTTCTCATCAGTCTGTCATATTGGCTGCTGATCACTGCTCAATGCCCACAGTCTGGTTAGAAATATGCTTCTGTCTGTGTTTGTCTACATCTCTGGTGAGGTCACTCATGCTAACACAGCCCCAGTGCCTGGAGTGCTTCCTCTGTTTCTCTGTCATTTTATACGAAAGAGTTAGCTTTTTTCTATTCTGGGTTTGTTGGTTTTCTCAGATAAATAATTTCATTAACTGCCCTCCTAACTGCAAATGTATTCATTTCAGCAGTGATTTTGTGCACAATAATGACAAATAAGTGTCTTTTATAGTTTTTGTTTGCTTTTTCCTAACACAGCAAGCTGTACAAAGAAAAAATCTTCACAAAATACATTTAATTTTAAAACATGCTTCTTGTTCTCAGTTCAAATGTTAACATCTTTTCTCAGTCTCCCCGTTTTGTAAAAATCAAACAAATGTATCAGTGGAAAAGAACAACTGAGTTCAGTTGGAGGAATACTAACCACCTTTTTCACAGCAGGCATTTTGACCTGTTATAGTAAAAATACAGGTGTTACATCTAACATTATCGTTATTATAATTCACAGCTGTGCTTTTCCTACTGTGATATGCCAAAATGTCCTCCTTGAAAAGAAGAAGCTGAACTCCCTAACCCCTGTTCCTCCTCCTCTCTCTGTTGACAACAGTTATCTACTTCGACTGATCGTTTGTCCATGGTCAACTCAATATATGTAATAATAAATAATATTAAAATAAAACCAATAAAAAGGATGAATATTATAAGGTTGTGTGCTCTGACAGAAGTTCTTTCAGTTAATGGTTTTAAAACTCAGCTACACTCATCTTAGGTTGAGGCTGTGTAAAGTTATCTGTTGACACCAAATTTGTACTCATAATTACTAGATACTAATGAAGTTGTAAGCTGTCCTGCCCTAGCAACTGTAATAATTATCAGCTGCAACAATACAAAACAGTGATAGAGATGCCAATTATTCAGTCTGTAAACTCCTTCAAAGTCATGAGAAGAAGTCTAATCAGACAAATGACTGAAAACACTTGTGTCGGTGGACCATGGATGTGTAGCTGTTTTAATGAAATGCTGTTCCCACACTGCAAAAGAAGTGAATGGCTGCTCTAGTTGTTTAAACGGTTTAAATCCAGTGGATGTGAGGCAAATATACAATTTATTAGCTTTATATTTATTATATAATCCCATATTCCAATTCTTTTTATGTATGGATTTGACTGATTTTACCTTATCAGTATGATTCATTGACTACACGTTGCCATACACACGTTTGTAATTAGGTGCAGTGGTACCATACATGCAGTGCCAAAAGCTGTATCAAGTTGTTTCCTGCACTGCATGGGATAAATTGCTGGACTGTTACTTTTCAATAAGAAACCTGCTACAGTATTCTGAAATGTTGCTTCAAGTAAGTTGCTTCATTTACAAAAATTTACCCATGTTGTTCTGCACCCAAGAGATAATATAGGGACCTTTGATTGATCCTCTAAAATGTAAATAAACTCAAAAAGTGCAGAGGGTAGAGAAGAGGACCATGTGGTCTATGACACAAAAAGTGTTTTGCATGTAACTATTTTAGGATAGTTCATGGTACCTCACCAAAGCAGTACAATGCTGTCTTCACCCTATGAGAACAAGGCAGAATGAAAGTAAATATAATGGCTGCAGCTATGAAAATCAGTTTCCCCACCCCTGTTTAATTACATCGTGCAGCCCGATGTGAAAAGGTGTCAGAGGAGCAGAGAAGCAAATTTTGTCCTAATGAATGGAAACAGATGGGTGAGTCAGTGAGCTACTGCCAAGAACTGGGGTAGCATAGAGGGAAAGAGGGTCCAAGGAAAGAAAAAAAAGTGCCTGGAATAAAGGGGTAGGTAAGGGACAAAGCCAAAAAGGCAGTTGCACTTTACAGCAAACTGTAAGTATGCTGTGGCTGAGGATAAAAATTTGTCAAGATTCCACTGAAGTGTAGAGTGACCTCAGGGGAAGGTGGGGAATGGTGATGAGGGACAAAGCACCAGCAACACAACCCTGCATTCCAGTTTTTTGTTGTTGTTTTTTGATCTTATTCAGCCTCAATTCAATATACTGACACTTGGCTGGCTAGAAAAGTAAGCTGTCCTCCAATGAATGGCAACACCAACAGCTGTTTCAGCAAATGCCTCCAAGAAAGATATGACATGTGACAAAGTCCTCTAGCAGTCATATTCATTATGATTGGATCAAAGGAGAAAGTCGAGAGTACAGAAGAGGTCGGGGTGGATAAATAAGTCAACAGCAGCCGTCCATTTCCTGTTCCTAGTACCGGAAAGTGTTTATCACTAGAATCATGATGAAGGTCTCCTGAACTTGAAATAATAGTTATGTTTACTGATGATCTTTCCCTGACCATGACCTCGGGCTGCACAGTATATTGTTCTAGCAATGACATTCCGATGTGAGCCTGCACAATAGTTACACTGCAGGATGTGCAATGTCAAGTAAGACAAATTAACTAGGCATTGTTAACATGTCATGTTACAACAATAACGCTGCTTGATGCAAAGGGAACATTCTCATGATTGTCATTTTTCCATGATTAATCTACCCGAGAAGTCTTTCTGAAAGATGATCATTTACTCTGATTTAAGGGTTCTTGGATACATGGCGTTTGCCGTTAGTGAGTAACACCTAGGCTCTGCATTAAGACTGAGTGTCTCGGGGCTGCCGGTGCTTTTTGGTCAGTGAAGCAGAGATAGGCTCAGTATCAGATCAAGTACTCCATGTCCATGTCACTGAATCCACCTCGTGGTAAAATATAATTGTTCCTGCAGTCTGTGTAAGGAGGAATAATCTGTTGGATGTGTGAATTCCTCCCTCTTAGTTTCTCCAGAGATGTCAGTTTTCATGCAGCTTTTTTGTGGGCAGAAACCTGTACTATCTATCTATCTATCTATCTATCTATCCTTATGTATTCGTTGAAAAAATAGACAAATATTGTTAAATAATAATGCCATAATAAAAAGTGACCGAAAGAGAGAGAATGAGTGGTGGAGGGTGAGAGAAACATCCCCTGAATCATGAATTAGCTTTAGCTGAGTGAGTGCAGGGATTACAATGTAAGCTGAAATGGAGTGGTTGTTTAGACAGGGATATAGTATTTAAACAGAGGGGATTTCTCTGCCAGACCTCCATGTCTTTCTTAGGCACAGTCATTTACGTTTCTGCATAAACTTAAGTGCCCAAACAGAGGATTAGTATAGAGATAAACCCTAGGCAACTTCCAGTACATGAATTGGCAAGCACATTTTTTCAGTCACCCTAGTTTTCGGAACACCTTCAAAGACTTCTCCATTAAGGTTTAGCCTATTTCAGTTTGCTTACCAATGGTAGCCAAGCTAGTTGGAAGCTAAGCTACAAATGACTCTACATTCAGAGATGGCAGCAGAGAAAAACATTTTAGTTGAAAATTAGCCAGTTTGTTATTAAAAAATTAAAAAATTAAATTAAAAAATTATATTACATTATAATATAATTTTGTTATATTATAATAAGAACAATATATAATAGGATAAAAATAAATACTAAGCAAAAAATGAATTTAAATTATACTTATATATATATATATTTACTTCCAAAGCAGGTACCATTACCAAAAAGAAAAAAAATCACAGTACCTTGTTTTTCAAAGATTATCTGTCTTTTATGCTACTGTTAGGACATAGTGACAGTTTTTGATATATTTGATAAAAAGGTAATTTTATAAAAGTTACCTACTGCAGCTCTAATAAGTGAAGAATGAGTTTAAGGTGTAACATTTGTGCTGTGTAGAGCAGAGTAGGAGAGAAAACAGTTCTTCATGCACCAAGAGCCATGAGGAAGACTGCACAGTTAAAGCATGCAAAATAACAATCACTCTGACAATTCACTCAATAGAAAGTGTCAGAAAAACACAATCATCTGCAGATAGAAACAGATCACAGATCACATTGTTTAATACTGTTTAGTTATCATAAAGGTCTGTCCTGATTTCATAGGTAAATTTAATTGTGCTAAATATTACATTTTAATCTATAGGTAGAATCATAAGATTAGGAGGACCGTGTTCATTTTGTTTTGTCCGGTATCCAGCTCAGTTTTCCTGTATAAACCAATTTAGAAAACGTGTTTTAAAAAAAACATGCAGCACAGCGATCAGGCCAACACTAACAGCAAGTTATCTGAATAAGCGTTGGTGGTTTAGATTCAGTATGTTCAATTGTACATGTGATGGGCACCACCTGTCTACTAAAACTCAAAGATGACAAAATCTCATTTCCTCTCACTATGTAAAACATCATTAAATGTTCCTTTAACCAGGTTTTTTAACAAGCTAATCAAGTTATTCTCTGAGTCAGAGGTTTGTCAAGGTTCAGGCTACATTTTAATTATCAGCCAAGAAACACTCCATCATCACACATGGTTCACTGACCAGGGTTTGTCTTGTTTTATTGACTGGATTAGCCAATATCATTATCTCATTAAATGTCTCCATTTCCCACAGCTAAAAATAACCAATGGTTGTCAAGTTAATGATTTGAGTTTTGGTGGCAGCAGTGTGTTAATGTCACATTTAAGGACAGGATTTTGCAAGAACATAAAGGTGTAATGTAATGTGTTTTGTGCAGTAAAGCTGGCCTATTTGTCTATGAGTGCATGGGGTTATCTATGCATATTTACCATATATTCCTCACACTTACAGAGTATTAAAAGTGTTGGCTCAAATGTAATAAGCTTTCAATGAGGTTTTGTTTGTGTATGTATAGGCAAAGTAAGGAGGAAAGGCTCAATAGATTGCTTTGTATGGCTAATTTGCACAGCTCATTAAATATTGAGGTGAAGGCAGATTTGTGTGATTGCCAATATACAAGCTCCAGTGCTCTTTGTTATGCCTCAAAGCCTGTGAAATGAAAGAGAATGCACGCTTTCAAACGCATACACAAATACACACAAAAGAAGTGACGCTTGTGTCATTTTGTGTGCTGGCAAATGTATGCATGAGCATATAGACTATTAGTCATACAGCATCAAAAAGACACGCACCCTCAAATCTGCTTAAGCATTTGAAAACTAGTTTATCATCTGATGTGTGATCGCTTAAAACTTCAGTGATAAAGTGATCATTTCAGTCAGCTGTGTGGTTCTAAGGATTGCAGTGTCAGTCTGTGAATTTGTCTGTTGATTTCAACTTAAATATCTCAACATCAGGAAGAAAACTTATAAAGTATCTTTCAAAAGAAAGCTGGAACACCTGAGTGACAATGGCCAAGTGATATGAGCTCAGGTCAATGAGGCTTACAGGCCATAAATAGCAAATGGAAGTTCAAAACTTGTTATGTTCACGAGAACTTGAGTTGATAAAAAGATTAAACAACAGGTGATTATTAATATGGATTAATAGTCAGCTAGAATGGAGCCATCATTTTTGACCACAGACACTAAGCTAGTTAACAAGAAAGGAACACAACAGGAGGGTTAATACTAACTGGCAAATATAATGTACGTATGCTGACATGCTAAACTTCTATGATTAACACCTATGCATGGAATCTGAGAGCCGTTAGTAGTGTTGCAGACTCTTAATCTTGTTTTACATTAAAATTGCATCAGATAGTATACAGATTACATTAATAATGGACAGATTATATTAGTGAAGATACTAGAGAGTTTTATACAGTAACCATGCAGAGTATTAAATGTAAGAAACAGATCAAATAAATTGGTGAGTCATGCTGGGATCAGGCCTCAAATTTTCCATTGTAAGTTTCAGTCACTTCAACACCTGTAAAGGATGCAAATGCAAATGCATCGAAATAATAGGTGTAAACATTTTAAATCTGTGCTGGAGAAGATGTGTAACGTTAGTATCAAATCTTCACATCGCCTTTGTTATCTGACCTCTCTTCACACAGCCCTTCTGCAGCCTATGTGCACACAAGTCTGCATACCTCTATTACTTTACTTGTATTGGTGCATATATGTGAATTAAGGTGTTTCATCCAATGACTACAATGTTGGTGTGTAGCAATGAACAACAGTGATGTATGCATATACATACTCTCTGTATTATACAATGGATATACACTCTCTGTCTTTATCTCTATCTCAATCCAGAAACACCAATTCCCCACCACACCTTCTCAAATGGCCACTTAACCTCAATGAATTGGATACAAGTGCAATCTGGGCTATTGTCAGATGTAGTTTGGGGGCTATTTCTTAATGGTCCGCCCATTGCTCTCTGTCCTGTTTTCTCTCTTCAAGTCACTCTGTTCCTTATTGGATAGTGCTATGTCCTCCTTCTGGGAAGAGAAATGTTTTTCCTGGGTACTTCAGGGCAGTGTGAGGGATATTAAGTGCTTTTGAAACAGGCTTGGTTGCAAGGAAGAAGGTAAGGTAAATCAATGGTAAAGGCACAGATTCACTGGATGACAACCTACGACTTTGATGGGCAGCAGCACCAATGAGTCACTCTCAGCGTTACAGAAATATTGTACTCCTAAGGAGGAAGTCAAGAGATTTGGCTCTAGTCTCACTTTGTGAGCTGCTGCTGAATCTGTATCCCAATGTCTCCCAAAAAACTGTCCAGTATATGATGTGGTTTTTAAAGTAAAAAGAGAGAACTGTTTGACACAATATAGTGTACGTTTGCCTTAGTGTCAAAAACTATCATATGAAATAGATGATTAACATCCCTGAATTAGAATTTCTATTTTGTTTTTATTAAGAGATTATAACACCTTGTGAATCTCTGCCTTTACTCTTGATCTACCTTCCTTTCTTTCTTACAAACAAGCGTGTTTTGACAGCACTTAACAACCTTGTAGCTGCCCTGAAGTAAGCAAGAAAAACATTTCTATTTTATTTTGGACAGTTTGAGGGACTCAGTGTCACACCTATGAGGAAAACCATCCCTCATCATGATGACTGTCTTGACTCAGCTGATGTCCCGAGGACACTGAGGATAGTCAGTTCAGGGAGAGCTGAAGATCCTGACAACATACCAGGCTGAGTGCTCAGAGAATGTGCAGACCAACTGACAGATAACAGATATATTTAACAACTCACTGAGCAAGGCTGTTGTCCCATCATCTTTTAAGTCCATCGCCATCGTACTAGTGCCTGAAAGACACAAAATTATATTATATGTGTGCAATAATCTTATTATAATGTGCAATACTAAGTTATGCATGGACATTTTGAGGTATTTATTATTATTCTTTTATACTGTTTTGTAATTTTGTTCTGCGTGTGTACCTGTCTGGTGGATAGTCTGAATGACAATATAGTCAAGTTATAGTTAATAATCTTGAATCTCGAAACTCTTGATTAATCTAAATCATTCCTACAGGAAGACTAATCAAAACCAAATAAAAACTGAAGACTTTATTCCCAATTGATACAAGAATATTGTTTTAAATGTAATGTTTTTTGTGAAATCACAAATTGATTATAGTATTTTATGTCATATTGATTATCATATGATTTCTTCAGCATATAATTAATCCTTCAAAAATGCTGCACATGCACTTTTACGTTATTTACTACATCAGTAATGGTGTTGGGATGCACGTTTTACACAATTACTCTGATTGATGATAATGGAACAAGTGAATAATCAGTAGCCCTTAAGGTAAACTTGGTTATGTTACTTGGAACATTGTAGAAATGTACTTTTATCCCAGTTATTTATTATTTTAGTTTTTAGTAGTAGTAGTGTCTTTGATTACTGTCATAATGTAAACCTTTGACTCCTCACTAACACAGATAGCATTCATTTATATGGAGACACACATAAAGGGGCTGTTGTGAGGAATATCAGATATGCTGCATGAAAACAACAACATGTAGTATTTACATTCTTAGAAATGTAATTATTACATTTTACATATTACAATTAGAGGAATTTGTAGAATTGTCCAATATCAATGTTCTGTCTCTCATTGTAGATTTGATGACTACCCTGTCTTCACAGCCACATCTGGGGCCTCTCACCAGCTCTCTCCAATGTATGGCTATAATTTGCCCCAGTACCAGCCCTGGATAACGAGCACCAAGCTGTCAACAGGCCCTGCTGTCAGTTACTGCTCTCTGTGACCCTCTGAGGATGGCTGTGTGTCTGGCCTGCTTTTCTCACTGATCGACTCCACACAGACAAGGAGAGAGGACTGGAAAAATAGTGTGTAAGTGAGTAGAAAATAGTGAGAAAGACACTGTGAATGTGCAGTATATAAGAGAGAGGAAGACAAGTGGAGACAGAAGAAAAGACAGACAGAGTCGCTGGCATACATGTCAACCTCATTGCATGTTCACTCGTAAGACTTATAATGAAAATCCTTAAGATTTTCACTGAATCTGTAAGAAAAAATAACACCTGCTGAAAAGTTTTAATTAAATTAAATTCTAAAAGGGGCTGAAAGCGCAAGAGATGGGAAAGATCTTCAAGGATCTATTTAAGCATAACAGACAGCTGATGGAGGAGAAAAGTAGTGGAAATCTGGAAGCCACCAGGAAGCAACAAGGCTTTCTGTATGACCCCCTACCCCCCCAGAGACAAACCTCTGTACATACAGAATATGCAGCTGGGTGGAGCAATAGTCTCTTCACTCGGAGAACATCAGTCACAACATCATTATTCACAGTTACTGTTGCTGTGTTTTCTGATCTATTAAATGTTTATTTTTTCAAATATCATCAGAGTGAAATATTGTGTCATATATATTTTTTTGTTGGTCTGTTAATTAATCTGACTTCTATATTGTTATTTTGTTGAAAATAATTGAGGTGTGTTTTCAAATTTAGGGTCACAATATTTTGCTCAGTTCTCTTATCCCTATTTTTCACAAGCACCGAATGTTTCAGTCAAGGAGTGAAGCTGCAAAATAATAAATAAATAAATAAATGAATAAATAAATAAGCAAATGAATAATAATATTTGATTAATATGGGCTAATTTATTAGAATTAATAAAACATTGATTAAAGAAAAAGTACACTTTCAGTGATGTAATAAAATAATACAAATGCAGTGTTTTTGTTTAGCAAATTAGATATGTATCACAAATGTAAATTACTTATTTTGATTAAAAGACCACAGAATAAAATGTCTTGTACCTTAATGTGATGTTATTTATTATAAATGGAAATCAGCATTAGTCCTTTTTCTATTGTTACTTGATAAATCTGCTGTTGTTTGGCTGATTTACATATTCATGATCCACCAACAAAAGAGTACATCAGCAGTAAAGTAATTCTAGCCTCTTGAGACTTCATTTCCCTTAAATGTGGTCATTCATTCTAAGTTGTGCAGTGCCTCTTTTCTGCTTCTGTGTGTTGCAAAACATACCTTCTACACACCTATCTCTCACAAAAATTTCAGTTCTTCAAGGTGGTGATCAAACTATTATGGCTGAATATGATTTAAAAATGCTATAAAACCACCGGAATATCAAGCATTGCATCAGAATGTAGTTGTGCAAAGGCAAATCATTATGTAAGAGGAAGACACAATAGGTCTTTCAGCAAAGTACAGTAGCTATCTCATTTATGTCTTATTTTTCTGAGAGAGAGAGAGAGAGAGAGAGAGAGAGAGAGAGAGAGAGAGAGAGATGATGATGATGATTTCTTAGCTCATATCTCAAAACAGCATGTTTTCATTATTGTTAGTGGTTTGCAGCAGCAGGTTTGTACCCTCAGCTTAGCGATATGTTTTCTTTTGTCCCCTTTCTCATTTTTTTAGATGGAGTGTCTTTTGACTTAATAGCCCACAACTTTCAGCATTTATTGATAGGAACACTAAAACCACTATAACTGAGTTTGAAGCTAGTTCGCAGTATGTTGGGGCTTTTGAACTCAGTTACTGGGTAAATAGGGGGCATTTTATCAGGTCCATGAGACACTGAACCGATAACAGGAATGCAGATGCAATAATTGGCAGTGATCCGCTAGGCTTCTGATATCTGGCAGAATATTAGATTTAAATGACTTAATGAAGTAATTTTAATCATTTAATTAGACTCACATAATTTTAATTCACAGTTGAGATGGCCACATGGCCTGATATAATCTACGTTTAAATCAAATCCATTCATTATGAGCCTACACACTTTCCATGGTCACTGTCATCTTTTCATTTTTTCTTCTCCTCTCTCTTTCCTTATGTCCAGCCCTCCAATCTTTTATTTTCTCTGCCCTCATCCCTCTCTAACATCCATCCTTGCTTTGAAAAGAACTTATAATAAACATTAATATATAATATATAATATTATAATATATATAATCTTTTATATAATAAATATTAATATATTATATATAACATAATAAAATCAATTATCTAAAACAGCATGAATAAGTTCGATGTTTGTGTCATCTGTTAGTTGTAAGAGGAGAGGAAGGCACTTTTTCACAGATCAGAGGAAGATTTGATCTCATAACTGCTCCAGTCAGCAAAGGCTTGTATACGTATTTTTCTATATGTCCATGTGTTTGTGTGTCTGAGTAACATCTCATAGCTTTACAGAACTACTAGTCAGCATACAAGGTATCACTAAAATGTCTTATCAGTGGGAGGGGCAGATACATCCCCTACTGTTGCTTTTCCACAGTCACACAAGATTTCAAAGCTTTCAACCTTTGAGGAATTTGTTAATCCTTCTTAATCAGTCTCCTAAAAATTATAATTATTGTGTCCCAGTAAGATGGTTTATCTGTACCTCCAACATTCCAGCGACAGCAGCTCTTTAATATTCTGTTGCTCCAGGCTGAGTCAGAAATTAGGAGGCATGCCAGATTCCTTTGATAGAAATTAGGGTTGCATTTGTACTCGCCGAAATGACTATCTGGTACAGATAGTAGTCAGATCAGATGTAGTTTTTTTTAAGTACAAGTATCATTGTATAAAATGTGATGATATCCGTGCTTGTGATGAAGGAAAAATATTTGTTGGGTAGCTGATTGAAGTGTATTCATTAAAGTTTTGGTAAATAGCTCTTTCACTTTATTATGAAGTTAAATTTTAAGGCGGCTCTGTAAAAAGCTTTCAAAAAATGATAAATATTGCAACTTTTGATCAAACCAAACAACTTACAGGTAGTCTCACCGAGTTACGATTTAAATATCTGTGTTAAACCCTGTCTGACAGACACATTGAATTGAATTGAATTGAATTGAATTGAATTGAATTGAATTGAAAATGGTTTTATTATAGCAATGACGTGGTGATGTGCAATACATGTGAGGCTTTGGAAGCTTATTGCCTTTATTTGTTTTTATTGCAGTTTTATTTGGAGTTGCATGGATTATATCTTATTTTTGCTTGTCACATCGGAACACACCTGTGTGAATGCAGTTAACAGGAGCAGGAGCAAGAGATGTGGTACAGAGTGACTGACAGTTAAGCAGGAGGATGCAGCTGCAAAGCCAAATCAGACGGGGAGGTCCAACATCTGTATTGGACAAGCTGACCAACACACGATGTGGACAGCTTTGGAGAACTTGAAAGGGACTCTGAGTGGTAAAATACTTCTTTAAAAAAAGATAAGATAAGATAAGATAAGATAAGATAAGATGAGATATACTTTTATTGTCCCTGTGGGGAAATTCTTTTTCTGCATTTGACCCATCCCTGAGAAGTACTGGGCAGCCCTTACAGCAAATTGGGGTTCAGTATCTTGCTCAGCGATACTTCGAAATCTAGACTGCATGCATGAATGTATTATGAGCCAACACCCAACTCAGCTCAGAGCTGCAGGCTGATAGATGGATCAAACCAAAGATTTAAATGTTGGCTTAGTGCATGTTCAGCATGCATACCATTACAAAGACAAACGTGCACAGACAACACACAAACACAGAGAAAACACACACACTGTCTTGCACACTAGAAGACCACATGGATGGATGGAACTGGGTATGATTGGCTTTGACCCTTGAAAGGCCAAGTGACACCGGCCTGCCTCCATTTTTTAGCTTTTCTAATAATGTTGGTCTTACCTGTACCTTATTGAGAGCACTCGGGTCTTCACTGCAAATAAAAGACCACTTCCACCTCATCCATATCTTCGTTTTCAGTCCCCTCTGCTTCCGCTGTAATTACTATTGCTCTCCAGTACAGCAAGTCAGTGGAGGGTCACCATGAAATGAGCCACACAGGGGATTTACTGGATATGGATGGGTGTGAAAGACCAGTTGAAGTTTAAGGCTGCTGTTTTGGTCATATACAAAGCACATGGCCTTTCCTGTTGAGTGGGTTGAATTCTTTTAGAAAATAATAGCTGTTGTGTTTTAGATATGCTATGCTAGTCAGATACTCCAGGAATACTAATATAGGCCTGGTGATCAGTCAGTATTCAGGGCTGTAGTGCTGAATAAAATGTGGACAAACCCATCTATAAGACAAGATATATAACAATTGTTTTATTATTATTATTACTCATATTTACTTATTTTTTGGTCTTTTGGTGACCAATATCACCTCATAGTTAGACAGCTGTGTGCTTGAACCTGTTGAACCCACCTGTTGGTGGCTTTTTGCACTGTTCTTAAGAATTATACACATTGGATCCTTATTTCTTACCTTTGTCTTTGTGGTTCCTTTACAAGAAGTAAGTAAAAGAGAAAGAGAAAGGAAATTGGAAATGTATTAAACTAGCTTGAGATTCTCTGGGGAAAGGGAAAAATGAAAAGCTCAGCAGTGCTGTGAGTAAAAATATTGGCATATGTTAATTCATTCTTATCACGGGTGACCTGACATTAACAAGACAACCTTTATAGAAATTAAATTCATTTCTTTTCTGGCCCCTCTTTAATGTTTGACCTGTTGAATCTTTGTCAAAAGAACTCATTTTCATTACTTCAGCTGTTATTAAAAAGTTAATTTGTAGTTTACTAGAGGATTACAAAACAGCAGTCAAATAGCAAAAATGTAAATAAAAATAATTAGTAAGTCTGTGAAATCTCAACATCCACATATATCTGTTGGCTCCTAACATTAAACATAATTGTAAAAAAAAGAAAAAGGTTATTGAATAAGTGTTGACAATGTTGATTTGTCTTCACGGCATATTCTCAAAATAGTCTGAAATCTGGGAATGCGTATGGAAAACTGTGGGAGAGGTTGGTGCACAGATTAAGGTCAGTTGGGCTGCATTATTTGATGGTTACAGGTCGGGAACATGTGAGAAAATGTGTTTTTTGGCAGTGTCAGCACAGAGGTAAAAGCTGCCATTCCCTGAGATGAACTTTAAGATGAAACAGCTCAATAAAATGGAGAATGTTGTGCAACTAAACTCAAAGAAAACAAAAGATAGGCACCTCAACATTTTTATACAAGATTTTGCTCACATGTAGACAAACTGTCTTCTTTCCTTTGTTCATTGTGAAATGGAATTTGTTTGAACTAAAATAGAGTGTGAGAGGTTCCCATTGGGGAATTTAAGTTTTTTGTTTGTTTGTTTGCTTCATGCTTGGGCCCGAATAATTCCTTGCAGTACAAGAGGGTCCTCGCACCCTTTGTAGTCGGGCCCTAATAATAATTCCTTGCAGAACAATAGGGTCCACACATATAAGTGCCATGAAGGCACTATTGATAATTAAATTTTTATTACACATCAAAGTTGCAAAGAAATGCATTTTTGTTTGAAAAAAATGCATTATTTGATCGTTACATGGTATTTTGAAGAAAGACTACTCCAAAAAGTACAAAGTATAAGTACTTCATAATAATTGTACATGTAGTGCTATATACACTAGAAACACAAAAATTAGTGCCATGAAGGCACTATTGATAATAAAGTTTTGATTACACATCAAAGTTGCAAAGAAATGCATTTTTGTTTGAAAAAAATGCATTATTTGATCGTTACATGGTATTTTAAAGAAGGATTACTCCAAAAAACAAAAAGTAAAAATACTTCATAATAAGAGTTTTTATGTATATGTATATATATATATATATATATATATATGCATTTCTTTCTAACTTTGATGTGTCATAAAACATTAATTGTCAATATTGCTTTCAAGACACTTATATATTCCATTAGAGGACATAGAGACCTACAATTACTCTTATTTTGAAGTACTTTTACTTTTTACTCCTCGAGTAATCCTACATTGACATACCATGTAACGGTCAAAATAATGCTTTTTTTCGTCCGGAAATGCATATCTTTCCAACTTTGATGTGTAATAAAAACTAAATTTTCAATAGTGCATTCGTGATACTTATATTTTCCGTGACAGGACATAGAGTCCTATGAATATATATGTATATTGGCTAGGGTTAGGGTTAGGGCTAGGGTTAGGGTTAGGGCTAGGGTTAGGGTTTGAGCTAGGGTTAGGGTTAGGGTTAGAGCTAGGGTTAGGGTTAGAGTTAGAGCTAGGGTTAGGGTTAGGGCTAGGGTTAGGGTTTGGGCTAGGGTTAGGGTTAGGGTTTGAGCTAGGGTTAGGGTTAGGGTTTGGGCTAGGGTTTAGGGTTAGAGCTAGGGTTAGGGTTAGGGTTTGAGCTAGGGTTAGGGTTAGGGTTTGGGCTAGGGTTAGGGTTAGGGTTTGAGCTAGGGTTAGGGTTTGAGCTAGGGTTAGGGTTAGGGTTTGAGCTAGGGTTAGGGTTAGGGTTAGAGCTAGGGTTAGGGTTAGGGCTAGGGTTAGGGTTTGGGCTAGGGTTAGGGTTAGGGTTTGAGGTAGGGTTAGGGTTAGGGTTTGGGCTAGGGTTAGGGTTAGAGTTAGAGCTAGGGTTAGGGTTAGGGCTAGGGTTAGGGTTTGGGCTAGGGTTAGGGTTAGGGTTTGAGCTAGGGTTAGGGTTAGGGTTTGGGCTAGGGTTAGGGTTAGAGCTAGGGTTAGGGTTAGGGTTTGAGGTAGGGTTAGGGTTAGGGTTTGAGCTAGGGTTAGGGTTAGGGTTCGGGCTAGGGCTAGGGTTAGGGCTGGGCTAGGGTTAGGGTTAGGGTTAGGGATAGGTTAGGTTAGGTTAGGTTAGGGTTAGGTTAGGGTTAGGTTAGGTTAATTAGAATTAGGGTTATGGGGATAAAAACTCAATCGGGACCCCACCCGGGTTGGTAACTTTTCAACGGAAGGTTGTAGAGACTCGGGGATAAAGTCCGTCAAGGGGTTTATTGGGTCTCTGAGAACGCCAGCAGTTGTCCCGAGTCTCTACGACCTACGGTTCCCGAGATATGACATGTATTTATGGGGATTTTTGGAATATTTGTATCTCGGGAACGGAAGGTCGTAGAGACTCAGGGATAAGTCTGGCGTGTTCAGAGACCCCGAATTATGTCTGACGGATCAGGGTCCCAAGTCTCTACGACCTTCCGTTCCCGAGTTATACTTAAGTTTATTTTCCCATTGAAGTGAATGGGGTTTGGTGCACCTATACTGAATATGTGTATCTCGGGAACGGAAGGTCGTAGAGACTCAGGGATAAGTCTGGCGTGTTCAGAGACCCCGAATTATGTCCGACGGATCGGGGTCCCAAGTCTCTACGACCTTCCCTTCCCGAGTTATACTTAAGTTTATTTTCCCTTTGAAGTGAATGGGGTTTGGTACGCCTATACTGAATATGTGTATCTCGGGAACGGAAGGTCGTAGAGACTCGGGACCAACGTCCGTCTAGGGGTTTAAGTGTTTTTTGTGAACGCTGGTCTTTGTCCCGAGTCTCTACGACCTTCCTTTCCCCAGATAAGACATGTCCAGTAGGGGCGTATTTTGAATATGTGTATCTCGGGAACGGAAGGTCGTAGAGACTCAGGGACAAGACTGGCATGTTCAGAGACCCTGAATTATGGCAGACGGAGCTTGGTCCCGAGTCTGTACGACCTTCCGTTCCCGAGTTATACTTAAGTTTATTTTCCCATTGAAGTGAATGGGGTTTGGTGCACCTATACTGAATATGTGTATCTCGGGAACGGAAGGTCGTAGAGACTCAGGGATAAGTCTGGCGTGTTCAGAGACCCCGAATTATGTCCGACGGATCAGGGTACCAAGTCTCTACGACCTTCTGTTCCCGAGTTATACTTAAGTTTATTTTCCCATTGAAGTGAATGGGGTTTGGTACGCCTATACTGAATATGTGTATCTCGGGAACGGAAGGTCGTAGAGACTCGGGACCAACGTCCGTCTAGGGGTTTAAGTGTTTTTTGTGAACGCTGGTCTTTGTCCCGAGTCTCTACGACCTTCCTTTCCCCAGATATGACATGTCCAGTAGGGGCGTATTTTGAATATGTGTATCTCGGGAACGGAAGGTCGTAGAGACTCAGGGACAAGACTGGCATGTTCAGAGACCCTGAATTATGGCAGACGGAGCTTGGTCCCGAGTCTGTACGACCTTCTGTTCCCGAGTTATAGACCGAAATGTGTCCCCCATTGGAAATGAAAGGGTGCCAGATTGAGTGAAAATTTCACTAAGTGTTGAGGCCAAAATTGTGTGTCCTGGAAGTGAGTAGGAGCACGTTTCAGGCCATTTGGAGTTGATTGGTACCATTTGTGGAGTTACTTTTTTGAACCCATACTTACCTCTATGGGTGTATGGTGTAGGATTAGGGTTTAGGGTTTGGGCTAGGGTTAGGGTTAGGGTTTGAGCTAGGGTTAGGGTTAGGGTTTGGGCTAGGGTTAGGGTTAGAGCTAGGGTTAGGGTTAAGGGCTAGGGTGAGGGTTTGGGCTAGGGTTCGGGTTAGGGTTTGAGGTAGGGTTAGGGTTAGGGTTTGAGCTAGGGTTAGGATTAGGGTTTGGGCTAGGGTTAGGGTTAGAGCTAGGGTTAGGGTTAGGGTTTGAGGTAGGGTTAGGTTTAGGGTTTAAGCTAGGGTTAGGGTTAGGGTTTGGCCAGGGTTAGGGTTAGGGTTTGGGCTAGGGTTAGGGTTAGGGTTAGAGCTAGAGTTAGGGTTAGGGCTAGGGTTAGGGTTTGGGCTAGGGTTAGGGTTAGGGTTTGAGGTAGGGTTAGGTTTAGGGTTTAAGCTAGGGTTAGGGTTAGGGTTTGGCCAGGGTTAGGGTTAGGGTTTGAGCTAGGGTTAGGGTTAGGGTTTGGGCTAGGGTTAGGGTTAGGGTTTGGGCTAGGGTTAGGGTTTGAGCTAGGGTTAGGGTTAGGGTTTGGGCTAGGGTTAGGGTTAGAGCTAGGGTTAGGGTTAAGGGCTAGGGTTAGGGTTAGGGTTTGAGCTAGGGTTAGGGTTAGGGTTTGGGCTAGGGTTAGGGTTAGGGTTTGAGCTAGGGTTAGGGTTAGGGTTTGAGCTAGGGTTAGGGTTAGGGTTTGAGCTAGGGTTAGGGTTAGGGTTTGAGCTAGGGTTAGGATTAGGGTTAGAGCTAGGGTTAGGGTTAGGGCTAGGGTTAGGGTTTGGGCTAGGGTTAGGGTTAGGGTTTGAGGTAGGGTTAGGGTTAGGGTTTGGGCTAGGGCTAGGGTTAGGGTTAGGGTTAGAGCTAGGGTTAGGGTTAGGGTTTGAGCTAGGGTTTGGGCTAGGGTTAGGGTTAGGGCTAGGGTTAGGGTTTGGGCTAGGGTTAGGGTTAGGGTTTGAGGTAGGGTTAGGGTTAGGGTTTGAGCTAGGGTTAGGGTTAGGGTTTGGGCTAGGGTTAGGGTTAGGGTTTGGGCTAGGGTTAGGGTTAGGGTTTGGGCTAGGGTTAGGGTTTGAGCTAGGGTTAGGGTTAGAGCTAGGGTTAGGGTTAGGGTTAGGGCTAGGGTTAGGGTTAGGGCTAGGGTTTGGGCTAGGGTTAGGGTTAGGGTTTGAGCTAGGGTTAGGGTTTGGGTTAGGGTTAGGGTTTGGGCTAGGGTTAGGTTTAAGGTTTGGGCTAGGGCTAAGGTTAGGGTTTTGGCTAGGGTTAGGGTTTGGGCTAGGGTTAGGGTTAGGTTTTGAGCTAGGGTTAGGGTTTGAGCTAGGGTTAGGGTTAGGCTTTGGGCTAGGGTTAGGGTTAGGGTTAGGGTTTGAGCTAGGGTTAGGGTTAGGGTTAAAGCTAGGGTTAGGGTTAGGGTTTAAGCTAGGGTTAGGGTTAGGGTTTGGGCTAGGGTTAGGGTTTGAGCTAGGGTTAGGGTTAGGCTTTGGGCTAGGGTTAGGGTTAGAGCTAGGGTTAGGGTTAGGGTTTGAGGTAGGGTTAGGGTTAGGGTTTGAGCTAGGGTTAGGTTTAGGGTTTGAGCTAGGGTTAGGGTTAGGGTTTGAGCTAGGGTTAGGGTTAGGGTTTGAGCTAGGGTTAGGGTTAGGGTTTGAGCTAGGGTTAGGGTTAGGGTTAGAGCTAGGGTTAGGGTTAGGGCTAGGGTTAGGGTTTGGGCTAGGGTTAGGGTTAGGGTTTGAGGTAGGGTTAGGGTTAGGGTTAGGGCTAGGGTTAGGGTTAGGGTTAGGGCTAGGGTTAGGGTTTGGGCTAGGGTTAGGGTTAGGGTTTGAGCTAGGGTTAGGGTTAGGGTTTGGGCTAGGGTTAGGGTTAGAGCTAGGGTTAGGGTTAAGGGCTAGGGTTAGGCTTAGTGTTAGGGTTTGAGCTAGGGTTAGGGTTAGGGTTTGGGCTAGGGTTAGGGTTAGGGTTTGAGCTAGGGTTAGGGTTAGGGTTTGAGCTAGGGTTAGGGTTAGGGTTAGAGCTAGGGTTAGGGTTAGGGCTAGGGTTAGGGTTTGAGCTAGGGTTAGGGTTAGGGTTTGAGCTAGGGTTAGGGTTAGGGTTAGAGCTAGGGTTAGGGTTAGGGCTAGGGTTAGGGTTTGGGCTAGGGTTAGGGTTAGGGTTTGAGGTAGGGTTAGGGTTAGGGTTTGGGCTAGGGTTAGGGTTAGAGTTAGAGCTAGGGTTAGGGTTAGGGCTAGGGTTAGGGTTTGGGCTAGGGTTAGGGTTAGGGTTTGAGCTAGGGTTAGGGTTAGGGTTTGGGCTAGGGTTAGGGTTAAAGCTAGGGTTAGGGTTAGGGTTTAAGCTAGGGTTAGGGTTAGGGTTTGGGCTAGGGTTAGGGTTAGGGTTTGAGCTAGGGTTAGGGTTAGGGTTTGAGCTAGGGTTAGGGTTAGGGTTTGAGCTAGGGTTAGGGTTAGGGTTTGAGCTAGGGTTAGGGTAAGGGTTAGAGCTAGGGTTAGGGTTAGGGCTAGGGTTAGGGTTTGGGCTAGGGTTAGGGTTAGGGTTTGAGGTAGGGTTAGGGTTAGGGTTTGGGCTAGGGTTAGGGTTAAAGTTAGAGCTAGGGTTAGGGTTAGGGCTAGGGTTAGGGTTTGGGCTAGGGTTAGGGTTAGGGTTTGAGCTAGGGTTAGGGTTAGGTTTTGAGCTAGGGTTAGGGTTTGAGCTAGGGTTAGGGTTAGGCTTTGGGCTAGGTTTAGGGTTAGAGCTAGGGTTAGGGTTAGGGTTTGAGGTAGGGTTAGGGTTAGGGTTTGAGCTAGGGTTAGGTTTAGGGTTTGAGCTAGGGTTAGGGTTTGGGTTAGGGTTAGGGCTAGGGTTTGGGCTAGGGTTAGGGTTAGGGTTTGAGCTAGGGTTAGGGTTTGGGTTAGGGTTAGGGTTTGGGCTAGGGTTAGGTTTAAGGTTTGGGCTAGGGCTAAGGTTAGGGTTTTGGCTAGGGTTAGGGTTTGGGCTAGGGTTAGGGTTAGGTTTTGAGCTAGGGTTAGGGTTTGAGCTAGGGTTAGGCTTAGGCTTTGGGCTAGGGTTAGGGTTAGGGTTAGGGTTTGAGCTAGGGTTAGGGTTAGGGTTAAAGCTAGGGTTAGGGTTAGGGTTTAAGCTAGGGTTAGGGTTAGGGTTTGGGCTAGGGTTAGGGTTTGAGCTAGGGTTAGGGTTAGGCTTTGGGCTAGGGTTAGGGTTAGAGCTAGGGTTAGGGTTAGGGTTTGAGGTAGGGTTAGGGTTAGGGTTTGAGCTAGGGTTAGGTTTAGGGTTTGAGCTAGGGTTAGGGTTAGGGTTTGAGCTAGGGTTAGGGTTAGGGTTTGAGCTAGGGTTAGGGTTAGGGTTTGAGCTAGGGTTAGGGTTAGGGTTAGAGCTAGGGTTAGGGTTAGGGCTAGGGTTAGGGTTTGGGCTAGGGTTAGGGTTAGGGTTTGAGGTAGGGTTAGGGTTAGGGTTAGGGCTAGGGTTAGGGTTAGGGTTAGGGCTAGGGTTAGGGTTTGGGCTAGGGTTAGGGTTAGGGTTTGAGCTAGGGTTAGGGTTAGGGTTTGGGCTAGGGTTAGGGTTAGAGCTAGGGTTAGGGTTAAGGGCTAGGGTTAGGCTTAGTGTTAGGGTTTGAGCTAGGGTTAGGGTTAGGGTTTGGGCTAGGGTTAGGGTTAGGGTTTGAGCTAGGGTTAGGGTTAGGGTTTGAGCTAGGGTTAGGGTTAGGGTTAGAGCTAGGGTTAGGGTTAGGGCTAGGGTTAGGGTTTGAGCTAGGGTTAGGGTTAGGGTTTGAGCTAGGGTTAGGGTTAGGGTTAGAGCTAGGGTTAGGGTTAGGGCTAGGGTTAGGGTTTGGGCTAGGGTTAGGGTTAGGGTTTGAGGTAGGGTTAGGGTTAGGGTTTGGGCTAGGGTTAGGGTTAGAGTTAGAGCTAGGGTTAGGGTTAGGGCTAGGGTTAGGGTTTGGGCTAGGGTTAGGGTTAGGGTTTGAGCTAGGGTTAGGGTTAGGGTTTGGGCTAGGGTTAGGGTTAAAGCTAGGGTTAGGGTTAGGGTTTAAGCTAGGGTTAGGGTTAGGGTTTGGGCTAGGGTTAGGGTTAGGGTTTGAGCTAGGGTTAGGGTTAGGGTTTGAGCTAGGGTTAGGTTTAGGGTTTGAGCTAGGGTTAGGGTTAGGGTTTGAGCTAGGGTTAGGGTAAGGGTTAGAGCTAGGGTTAGGGTTAGGGCTAGGGTTAGGGTTTGGGCTAGGGTTAGGGTTAGGGTTTGAGGTAGGGTTAGGGTTAGGGTTAAGGGCTAGGGTGAGGGTTTGGGCTAGGGTTCGGGTTAGGGTTTGAGGTAGGGTTAGGGTTAGGGTTTGAGCTAGGGTTAGGATTAGGGTTTGGGCTAGGGTTAGGGTTAGAGCTAGGGTTAGGGTTAGGGTTTGAGGTAGGGTTAGGTTTAGGGTTTAAGCTAGGGTTAGGGTTAGGGTTTGGCCAGGGTTAGGGTTAGGGTTTGGGCTAGGGTTAGGGTTAGGGTTAGAGCTAGAGTTAGGGTTAGGGCTAGGGTTAGGGTTTGGGCTAGGGTTAGGGTTAGGGTTTGAGGTAGGGTTAGGTTTAGGGTTTAAGCTAGGGTTAGGGTTAGGGTTTGGCCAGGGTTAGGGTTAGGGTTTGAGCTAGGGTTAGGGTTAGGGTTTGGGCTAGGGTTAGGGTTAGGGTTTGGGCTAGGGTTAGGGTTTGAGCTAGGGTTAGGGTTAGGGTTTGGGCTAGGGTTAGGGTTAGAGCTAGGGTTAGGGTTAAGGGCTAGGGTTAGGGTTAGGGTTTGAGCTAGGGTTAGGGTTAGGGTTTGGGCTAGGGTTAGGGTTAGGGTTTGAGCTAGGGTTAGGGTTAGGGTTTGAGCTAGGGTTAGGGTTAGGGTTTGAGCTAGGGTTAGGGTTAGGGTTTGAGCTAGGGTTAGGATTAGGGTTAGAGCTAGGGTTAGGGTTAGGGCTAGGGTTAGGGTTTGGGCTAGGGTTAGGGTTAGGGTTTGAGGTAGGGTTAGGGTTAGGGTTTGGGCTAGGGCTAGGGTTAGGGTTAGGGTTAGAGCTAGGGTTAGGGTTAGGGTTTGAGCTAGGGTTTGGGCTAGGGTTAGGGTTAGGGCTAGGGTTAGGGTTTGGGCTAGGGTTAGGGTTAGGGTTTGAGGTAGGGTTAGGGTTAGGGTTTGAGCTAGGGTTAGGGTTAGGGTTTGGGCTAGGGTTAGGGTTAGGGTTTGGGCTAGGGTTAGGGTTAGGGTTTGGGCTAGGGTTAGGGTTTGAGCTAGGGTTAGGGTTAGAGCTAGGGTTAGGGTTAGGGTTAGGGCTAGGGTTAGGGTTAGGGCTAGGGTTTGGGCTAGGGTTAGGGTTAGGGTTTGAGCTAGGGTTAGGGTTTGGGTTAGGGTTAGGGTTTGGGCTAGGGTTAGGTTTAAGGTTTGGGCTAGGGCTAAGGTTAGGGTTTTGGCTAGGGTTAGGGTTTGGGCTAGGGTTAGGGTTAGGTTTTGAGCTAGGGTTAGGGTTTGAGCTAGGGTTAGGGTTAGGCTTTGGGCTAGGGTTAGGGTTAGGGTTAGGGTTTTAGCTAGGGTTAGGGTTAGGGTTAAAGCTAGGGTTAGGGTTAGGGTTTAAGCTAGGGTTAGGGTTAGGGTTTGGGCTAGGGTTAGGGTTTGAGCTAGGGTTAGGGTTAGGCTTTGGGCTAGGGTTAGGGTTAGAGCTAGGGTTAGGGTTAGGGTTTGAGGTAGGGTTAGGGTTAGGGTTTGAGCTAGGGTTAGGTTTAGGGTTTGAGCTAGGGTTAGGGTTAGGGTTTGAGCTAGGGTTAGGGTTAGGGTTTGAGCTAGGGTTAGGGTTAGGGTTTGAGCTAGGGTTAGGGTTAGGGTTAGAGCTAGGGTTAGGGTTAGGGCTAGGGTTAGGGTTTGGGCTAGGGTTAGGGTTTGAGGTAGGGTTAGGGTTAGGGTTAGGGCTAGGGTTAGGGTTAGGGTTAGGGCTAGGGTTAGGGTTTGGGCTAGGGTTAGGGTTAGGGTTTGAGCTAGGGTTAGGGTTAGGGTTTGGGCTAGGGTTAGGGTTAGAGCTAGGGTTAGGGTTAAGGGCTAGGGTTAGGCTTAGTGTTAGGGTTTGAGCTAGGGTTAGGGTTAGGGTTTGGGCTAGGGTTAGGGTTAGGGTTTGAGCTAGGGTTAGGGTTAGGGTTTGAGCTAGGGTTAGGGTTAGGGTTAGAGCTAGGGTTAGGGTTAGGGCTAGGGTTAGGGTTTGAGCTAGGGTTAGGGTTAGGGTTTGAGCTAGGGTTAGGGTTAGGGTTAGAGCTAGGGTTAGGGTTAGGGCTAGGGTTAGGGTTTGGGCTAGGGTTAGGGTTAGGGTTTGAGGTAGGGTTAGGGTTAGGGTTTGGGCTAGGGTTAGGGTTAGAGTTAGAGCTAGGGTTAGGGTTAGGGCTAGGGTTAGGGTTTGGGCTAGGGTTAGGGTTAGGGTTTGAGCTAGGGTTAGGGTTAGGGTTTGGGCTAGGGTTAGGGTTAAAGCTAGGGTTAGGGTTAGGGTTTAAGCTAGGGTTAGGGTTAGGGTTTGGGCTAGGGTTAGGGTTAGGGTTTGAGCTAGGGTTAGGGTTAGGGTTTGAGCTAGGGTTAGGGTTAGGGTTTGAGCTAGGGTTAGGGTTAGGGTTTGAGCTAGGGTTAGGGTAAGGGTTAGAGCTAGGGTTAGGGTTAGGGCTAGGGTTAGGGTTTGGGCTAGGGTTAGGGTTAGGGTTTGAGGTAGGGTTAGGGTTAGGGTTTGGGCTAGGGTTAGGGTTAAAGTTAGAGCTAGGGTTAGGGTTAGGGCTAGGGTTAGGGTTTGGGCTAGGGTTAGGGTTAGGGTTTGAGCTAGGGTTAGGGTTAGGTTTTGAGCTAGGGTTAGGGTTTGAGCTAGGGTTAGGGTTAGGCTTTGGGCTAGGGTTAGGGTTAGGGCTAGGGTTAGGGTTTGGGCTAGGGTTAGGGTTAGGGTTTGAGCTAGGGTTAGGGTTAGGGTTTGGGCTAGGGTTAGGGTTAAAGCTAGGGTTAGGGTTAGGGTTTAAGCTAGGGTTAGGGTTAGGGTTTGGGCTAGGGTTAGGGTTAGGGTTTGAGCTAGGGTTAGGGTTAGGGTTTGAGCTAGGGTTAGGTTTAGGGTTTGAGCTAGGGTTAGGGTTAGGGTTTGAGCTAGGGTTAGGGTAACGGTTAGAGCTAGGGTTAGGGTTAGGGCTAGGGTTAGGGTTTGGGCTAGGGTTAGGGTTAGGGTTTGAGGTAGGGTTAGGGTTAGGGTTAGGGCTAGGGTTAGGGTTAGGGTTAGGGCTAGGGTTAGGGTTTGGGCTAGGGTTAGGGTTAGGGTTTGAGCTAGGGTTAGGGTTAGGGTTTGGGCTAGGGTTAGGGTTAGAGCTAGGGTTAGGGTTAAGGGCTAGGGTTAGGCTTAGTGTTAGGGTTTGAGCTAGGGTTAGGGTTAGGGTTTGGGCTAGGGTTAGGGTTAGGGTTTGAGCTAGGGTTAGGGTTAGGGTTTGAGCTAGGGTTAGGGTTAGGGTTAGGGTTAGAGCTAGGGTTAGGGTTAGGGCTAGGGTTAGGGTTTGAGCTAGGGTTAGGGTTAGGGTTTGAGCTAGGGTTAGGGTTAGGGTTAGAGCTAGGGTTAGGGTTAGGGCTAGGGTTAGGGTTTGGGCTAGGGTTAGGGTTAGGGTTTGAGGTAGGGTTAGGGTTAGGGTTTGGGCTAGGGTTAGGGTTAGAGTTAGAGCTAGGGTTAGGGTTAGGGCTAGGGTTAGGGTTTGGGCTAGGGTTAGGGTTAGGGTTTGAGCTAGGGTTAGGGTTAGGGTTTGGGCTAGGGTTAGGGTTAAAGCTAGGGTTAGGGTTAGGGTTTAAGCTAGGGTTAGGGTTAGGGTTTGGGCTAGGGTTAGGGTTAGGGTTTGAGCTAGGGTTAGGGTTAGGGTTTGAGCTAGGGTTAGGGTTAGGGTTTGAGCTAGGGTTAGGGTTAGGGTTTGAGCTAGGGTTAGGGTAAGGGTTAGAGCTAGGGTTAGGGTTAGGGCTAGGGTTAGGGTTTGGGCTAGGGTTAGGGTTAGGGTTTGAGGTAGGGTTAGGGTTAGGGTTTGGGCTAGGGTTAGGGTTAAAGTTAGAGCTAGGGTTAGGGTTAGGGCTAGGGTTAGGGTTTGGGCTAGGGTTAGGGTTAGGGTTTGAGCTAGGGTTAGGGTTAGGTTTTGAGCTAGGGTTAGGGTTTGAGCTAGGGTTAGGGTTAGGCTTTGGGCTAGGGTTAGGGTTAGAGCTAGGGTTAGGGTTAGGGTTTGAGGTAGGGTTAGGGTTAGGGTTTGAGCTAGGGTTAGGTTTAGGGTTTGAGCTAGGGTTAGGGTTAGGGTTTGGGTTAGGGTTAGGGCTAGGGTTTGGGCTAGGGTTAGGGTTAGGGTTTGAGCTAGGGTTAGGGTTTGGGTTAGGGTTAGGGTTTGGGCTAGGGTTAGGTTTAAGGTTTGGGCTAGGGCTAAGGTTAGGGTTTTGGCTAGGGTTAGGGTTTGGGCTAGGGTTAGGGTTAGGTTTTGAGCTAGGGTTAGGGTTTGAGCTAGGGTTAGGGTTAGGCTTTGGGCTAGGGTTAGGGTTAGGGTTAGGGTTTGAGCTAGGGTTAGGGTTAGGGTTAAAGCTAGGGTTAGGGTTAGGGTTTAAGCTAGGGTTAGGGTTAGGGTTTGGGCTAGGGTTAGGGTTTGAGCTAGGGTTAGGGTTAGGCTTTGGGCTAGGGTTAGGGTTAGAGCTAGGGTTAGGGTTAGGGTTTGAGGTAGGGTTAGGGTTAGGGTTTGAGCTAGGGTTAGGTTTAGGGTTTGAGCTAGGGTTAGGGTTAGGGTTTGAGCTAGGGTTAGGGTTAGGGTTTGAGCTAGGGTTAGGGTTAGGGTTTGAGCTAGGGTTAGGGTTAGGGTTAGAGCTAGGGTTAGGGTTAGGGCTAGGGTTAGGGTTTGGGCTAGGGTTAGGGTTAGGGTTTGAGGTAGGGTTAGGGTTAGGGTTAGGGCTAGGGTTAGGGTTAGGGTTAGGGCTAGGGTTAGGGTTTGGGCTAGGGTTAGGGTTAGGGTTTGAGCTAGGGTTAGGGTTAGGGTTTGGGCTAGGGTTAGGGTTAGAGCTAGGGTTAGGGTTAAGGGCTAGGGTTAGGCTTAGTGTTAGGGTTTGAGCTAGGGTTAGGGTTAGGGTTTGGGCTAGGGTTAGGGTTAGGGTTTGAGCTAGGGTTAGGGTTAGGGTTTGAGCTAGGGTTAGGGTTAGGGTTAGAGCTAGGGTTAGGGTTAGGGCTAGGGTTAGGGTTTGAGCTAGGGTTAGGGTTAGGGTTTGAGCTAGGGTTAGGGTTAGGGTTAGAGCTAGGGTTAGGGTTAGGGCTAGGGTTAGGGTTTGGGCTAGGGTTAGGGTTAGGGTTTGAGGTAGGGTTAGGGTTAGGGTTTGGGCTAGGGTTAGGGTTAGAGTTAGAGCTAGGGTTAGGGTTAGGGCTAGGGTTAGGGTTTGGGCTAGGGTTAGGGTTAGGGTTTGAGCTAGGGTTAGGGTTAGGGTTTGGGCTAGGGTTAGGGTTAAAGCTAGGGTTAGGGTTAGGGTTTAAGCTAGGGTTAGGGTTAGGGTTTGGGCTAGGGTTAGGGTTAGGGTTTGAGCTAGGGTTAGGGTTAGGGTTTGAGCTAGGGTTAGGTTTAGGGTTTGAGCTAGGGTTAGGGTTAGGGTTTGAGCTAGGGTTAGGGTAAGGGTTAGAGCTAGGGTTAGGGTTAGGGCTAGGGTTAGGGTTTGGGCTAGGGTTAGGGTTAGGGTTTGAGGTAGGGTTAGGGTTAGGGTTAAGGGCTAGGGTGAGGGTTTGGGCTAGGGTTCGGGTTAGGGTTTGAGGTAGGGTTAGGGTTAGGGTTTGAGCTAGGGTTAGGATTAGGGTTTGGGCTAGGGTTAGGGTTAGAGCTAGGGTTAGGGTTAGGGTTTGAGGTAGGGTTAGGTTTAGGGTTTAAGCTAGGGTTAGGGTTAGGGTTTGGCCAGGGTTAGGGTTAGGGTTTGGGCTAGGGTTAGGGTTAGGGTTAGAGCTAGAGTTAGGGTTAGGGCTAGGGTTAGGGTTTGGGCTAGGGTTAGGGTTAGGGTTTGAGGTAGGGTTAGGTTTAGGGTTTAAGCTAGGGTTAGGGTTAGGGTTTGGCCAGGGTTAGGGTTAGGGTTTGAGCTAGGGTTAGGGTTAGGGTTTGGGCTAGGGTTAGGGTTAGGGTTTGGGCTAGGGTTAGGGTTTGAGCTAGGGTTAGGGTTAGGGTTTGGGCTAGGGTTAGGGTTAGAGCTAGGGTTAGGGTTAAGGGCTAGGGTTAGGGTTAGGGTTTGAGCTAGGGTTAGGGTTAGGGTTTGGGCTAGGGTTAGGGTTAGGGTTTGAGCTAGGGTTAGGGTTAGGGTTTGAGCTAGGGTTAGGGTTAGGGTTTGAGCTAGGGTTAGGGTTAGGGTTTGAGCTAGGGTTAGGATTAGGGTTAGAGCTAGGGTTAGGGTTAGGGCTAGGGTTAGGGTTTGGGCTAGGGTTAGGGTTAGGGTTTGAGGTAGGGTTAGGGTTAGGGTTTGGGCTAGGGCTAGGGTTAGGGTTAGGGTTAGAGCTAGGGTTAGGGTTAGGGTTTGAGCTAGGGTTTGGGCTAGGGTTAGGGTTAGGGCTAGGGTTAGGGTTTGGGCTAGGGTTAGGGTTAGGGTTTGAGGTAGGGTTAGGGTTAGGGTTTGAGCTAGGGTTAGGGTTAGGGTTTGGGCTAGGGTTAGGGTTAGGGTTTGGGCTAGGGTTAGGGTTAGGGTTTGGGCTAGGGTTAGGGTTTGAGCTAGGGTTAGGGTTAGAGCTAGGGTTAGGGTTAGGGTTAGGGCTAGGGTTAGGGTTAGGGCTAGGGTTTGGGCTAGGGTTAGGGTTAGGGTTTGAGCTAGGGTTAGGGTTTGGGTTAGGGTTAGGGTTTGGGCTAGGGTTAGGTTTAAGGTTTGGGCTAGGGCTAAGGTTAGGGTTTTGGCTAGGGTTAGGGTTTGGGCTAGGGTTAGGGTTAGGTTTTGAGCTAGGGTTAGGGTTTGAGCTAGGGTTAGGGTTAGGCTTTGGGCTAGGGTTAGGGTTAGGGTTAGGGTTTGAGCTAGGGTTAGGGTTAGGGTTAAAGCTAGGGTTAGGGTTAGGGTTTAAGCTAGGGTTAGGGTTAGGGTTTGGGCTAGGGTTAGGGTTTGAGCTAGGGTTAGGGTTAGGCTTTGGGCTAGGGTTAGGGTTAGAGCTAGGGTTAGGGTTAGGGTTTGAGGTAGGGTTAGGGTTAGGGTTTGAGCTAGGGTTAGGTTTAGGGTTTGAGCTAGGGTTAGGGTTAGGGTTTGAGCTAGGGTTAGGGTTAGGGTTTGAGCTAGGGTTAGGGTTAGGGTTTGAGCTAGGGTTAGGGTTAGGGTTAGAGCTAGGGTTAGGGTTAGGGCTAGGGTTAGGGTTTGGGCTAGGGTTAGGGTTAGGGTTTGAGGTAGGGTTAGGGTTAGGGCTAGGGTTATGGTTAGGGTTAGGGCTAGGGTTAGGGTTTGGGCTAGGGTTAGGGTTAGGGTTTGAGCTAGGGTTAGGGTTAGGGTTTGGGCTAGGGTTAGGGTTAGAGCTAGGGTTAGGGTTAAGGGCTAGGGTTAGGCTTAGTGTTAGGGTTTGAGCTAGGGTTAGGGTTAGGGTTTGGGCTAGGGTTAGGGTTAGGGTTTGAGCTAGGGTTAGGGTTAGGGTTTGAGCTAGGGTTAGGGTTAGGGTTTGAGCTAGGGTTAGGGTTAGGGTTAGAGCTAGGGTTAGGGTTAGGGCTAGGGTTAGGGTTTGGGCTAGGGTTAGGGTTAGGGTTTGAGGTAGGGTTAGGGTTAGGGTTAGGGCTAGGGTTAGGGTTAGGGTTAGGGTTAGGGCTAGGGTTAGGGTTTGGGCTAGGGTTAGGGTTAGGGTTTGAGCTAGGGTTAGGGTTAGGGTTTGGGCTAGGGTTAGGGTTAGAGCTAGGGTTAGGGTTAAGGGCTAGGGTTAGGCTTAGTGTTAGGGTTTGAGCTAGGGTTAGGGTTAGGGTTTGGGCTAGGGTTAGGGTTAGGGTTTGAGCTAGGGTTAGGGTTAGGGTTTGAGCTAGGGTTAGGGTTAGGGTTAGAGCTAGGGTTAGGGTTAGGGCTAGGGTTAGGGTTTGAGCTAGGGTTAGGGTTAGGGTTTGAGCTAGGGTTAGGGTTAGGGTTAGAGCTAGGGTTAGGGTTAGGGCTAGGGTTAGGGTTTGGGCTAGGGTTAGGGTTAGGGTTTGAGGTAGGGTTAGGGTTAGGGTTTGGGCTAGGGTTAGGGTTAGAGTTAGAGCTAGGGTTAGGGTTAGGGCTAGGGTTAGGGTTTGGGCTAGGGTTAGGGTTAGGGTTTGAGCTAGGGTTAGGGTTAGGGTTTGGGCTAGGGTTAGGGTTAAAGCTAGGGTTAGGGTTAGGGTTTAAGCTAGGGTTAGGGTTAGGGTTTGGGCTAGGGTTAGGGTTAGGGTTTGAGCTAGGGTTAGGGTTAGGGTTTGAGCTAGGGTTAGGGTTAGGGTTTGAGCTAGGGTTAGGGTTAGGGTTTGAGCTAGGGTTAGGGTAAGGGTTAGAGCTAGGGTTAGGGTTAGGGCTAGGGTTAGGGTTTGGGCTAGGGTTAGGGTTAGGGTTTGAGGTAGGGTTAGGGTTAGGGTTTGGGCTAGGGTTAGGGTTAAAGTTAGAGCTAGGGTTAGGGTTAGGGCTAGGGTTAGGGTTTGGGCTAGGGTTAGGGTTAGGGTTTGAGCTAGGGTTAGGGTTAGGTTTTGAGCTAGGGTTAGGGTTTGAGCTAGGGTTAGGGTTAGGCTTTGGGCTAGGGTTAGGGTTAGAGCTAGGGTTAGGGTTAGGGTTTGAGGTAGGGTTAGGGTTAGGGTTTGAGCTAGGGTTAGGTTTAGGGTTTGAGCTAGGGTTAGGGTTAGGGTTTGGGTTAGGGTTAGGGCTAGGGTTTGGGCTAGGGTTAGGGTTAGGGTTTGAGCTAGGGTTAGGGTTTGGGTTAGGGTTAGGGTTTGGGCTAGGGTTAGGTTTAAGGTTTGGGCTAGGGCTAAGGTTAGGGTTTTGGCTAGGGTTAGGGTTTGGGCTAGGGTTAGGGTTAGGTTTTGAGCTAGGGTTAGGGTTTGAGCTAGGGTTAGGGTTAGGCTTTGGGCTAGGGTTAGGGTT
The DNA here is from genome assembly GCA_037577475.1 of Chaunax sp. Z400. Classification (NCBI taxonomy): domain Eukaryota; kingdom Metazoa; phylum Chordata; class Actinopteri; order Lophiiformes; family Chaunacidae; genus Chaunax; species Chaunax sp. Z400. The sequence continues at coordinate 26,881,932 of CM075184.1, forward strand.
AGGGTTAGGGTTTGAGCTAGGGTTAGGGTTAGGGTTAAAGCTAGGGTTAGGGTTAGGGTTTAAGCTAGGGTTAGGGTTAGGGTTTGGGCTAGGGTTAGGGTTTGAGCTAGGGTTAGGGTTAGGCTTTGGGCTAGGGTTAGGGTTAGAGCTAGGGTTAGGGTTAGGGTTTGAGGTAGGGTTAGGGTTAGGGTTTGAGCTAGGGTTAGGTTTAGGGTTTGAGCTAGGGTTAGGGTTAGGGTTTGAGCTAGGGTTAGGGTTAGGGTTTGAGCTAGGGTTAGGGTTAGGGTTTGAGCTAGGGTTAGGGTTAGGGTTAGAGCTAGGGTTAGGGTTAGGGCTAGGGTTAGGGTTTGGGCTAGGGTTAGGGTTAGGGTTTGAGGTAGGGTTAGGGTTAGGGTTAGGGCTAGGGTTAGGGTTAGGGTTAGGGCTAGGGTTAGGGTTTGGGCTAGGGTTAGGGTTAGGGTTTGAGCTAGGGTTAGGGTTAGGGTTTGGGCTAGGGTTAGGGTTAGAGCTAGGGTTAGGGTTAAGGGCTAGGGTTAGGCTTAGTGTTAGGGTTTGAGCTAGGGTTAGGGTTAGGGTTTGGGCTAGGGTTAGGGTTAGGGTTTGAGCTAGGGTTAGGGTTAGGGTTTGAGCTAGGGTTAGGGTTAGGGTTAGAGCTAGGGTTAGGGTTAGGGCTAGGGTTAGGGTTTGAGCTAGGGTTAGGGTTAGGGTTTGAGCTAGGGTTAGGGTTAGGGTTAGAGCTAGGGTTAGGGTTAGGGCTAGGGTTAGGGTTTGGGCTAGGGTTAGGGTTAGGGTTTGAGGTAGGGTTAGGGTTAGGGTTTGGGCTAGGGTTAGGGTTAGAGTTAGAGCTAGGGTTAGGGTTAGGGCTAGGGTTAGGGTTTGGGCTAGGGTTAGGGTTAGGGTTTGAGCTAGGGTTAGGGTTTGGGCTAGGGTTAGGGTTAAAGCTAGGGTTAGGGTTAGGGTTTAAGCTAGGGTTAGGGTTAGGGTTTGGGCTAGGGTTAGGGTTAGGGTTTGAGCTAGGGTTAGGGTTAGGGTTTGAGCTAGGGTTAGGTTTAGGGTTTGAGCTAGGGTTAGGGTTAGGGTTTGAGCTAGGGTTAGGGTAAGGGTTAGAGCTAGGGTTAGGGTTAGGGCTAGGGTTAGGGTTTGGGCTAGGGTTAGGGTTAGGGTTTGAGGTAGGGTTAGGGTTAGGGTTTGGGCTAGGGTTAGGGTTAAAGTTAGAGCTAGGGTTAGGGTTAGGGCTAGGGTTAGGGTTTGGGCTAGGGTTAGGGTTAGGGTTTGAGCTAGGGTTAGGGTTAGGTTTTGAGCTAGGGTTAGGGTTTGAGCTAGGGTTAGGGTTAGGCTTTGGGCTAGGGTTAGGGTTAGAGCTAGGGTTAGGGTTAGGGTTTGAGGTAGGGTTAGGGTTAGGGTTTGAGCTAGGGTTAGGTTTAGGGTTTGAGCTAGGGTTAGGGTTAGGGTTTGAGCTAGGGTTAGGGTTAGGGTTTGAGCTAGGGTTAGGGTTAGGGTTTGAGCTAGGGTTAGGGTTAGGGTTAGAGCTAGGGTTAGGGTTAGGGCTAGGGTTAGGGTTTGGGCTAGGGTTAGGGTTAGGGTTTGAGGTAGGGTTAGGGTTAGGGTTAGGGCTAGGGTTAGGGTTAGGGCTAGGTTTAGGGTTTGGGCTAGGGTTAGGGTTAAGGGCTAGGGTTAGGGTTAGTGTTAGGGTTTGAGCTAGGGTTAGGGTTAGGGTTTGGGCTAGGGTTAGGGTTAGGGTTTGAGCTAGGGTTAGGGTTAGGGTTTGAGCTAGGGTTAGGGTTAGGGTTTGAGCTAGGGTTAGGGTTAGGGTTTGAGCTAGGGTTAGGGTTAGGGTTAGAGCTAGGGTTAGGGTTAGGGCTAGGGTTAGGGTTTGGGCTAGGGTTAGGGTTAGGGTTTGAGGTAGGGTTAGGGTTAGGGTTTGGGCTAGGGTTAGGGTTAGAGTTAGAGCTAGGGTTAGGGTTAGGGCTAGGGTTAGGGTTTGGGCTAGGGTTAGGGTTAGGGTTTGGGCTAGGGTTAGGGTTAGGGTTAGGGTTAGGGTTTGAGCTAGGGTTAGGGTTAGGGTTTGAGCTAGGGTTAGGGTTAGGGTTAGAGCTAGGGTTAGGGTTTGGGCTAGGGTTAGGGTTAGGGTTTGAGGTAGGGTTAGGGTTAGGGTTTGGGCTAGGGTTAGGGTTAGAGTTAGAGCTAGGGTTAGGGTTAGGGCTAGGGTTAGGGTTTGGGCTAGGGTTAGGGTTAGGGTTTGAGCTAGGGTTAGGGTTTGAGCTAGGGTTAGGGTTAGGGTTTGAGCTAGGGTTAGGGTTAGTGTTTGAGCTAGGGTTAGGGTTAGGGTTAGAGCTAGGGTTAGGGTTTGGGCTAGGGTTAGGGTTAGGGTTTGAGGTAGGGTTAGGGTTAGCGTTTGGGCTAGGGTTAGGGTTAGAGTTAGAGCTAGGGTTAGGGTTAGGGCTAGGGTTAGGGTTTGGGCTAGGGTTAGGGTTAGGGTTTGAGCTAGGGTTAGGGTTAGGGTTTGGGCTAGGGTTAGGGTTAGAGCTAGGGTTAGGGTTAGGGTTTGAGCTAGGGTTAGGGTTAGGGTTTGGGCTAGGGTTAGGGTTAGGGTTAGGGTTTGAGCTAGGGTTAGGGTTAGGGTTTGAGCTAGGGTTAGGGTTAGGGTTTGAGCTCGGGTTAGGGTTAGGGTTTGAGTTAGGGTTAGGGTTAGGGTTAGAGCTAGGGTTAGGGTTAGGGCTAGGGTTAGGGTTTGGGCTAGGGTTAGGGTTAGGGTTTGAGGTAGGGTTAGGGTTAGGGTTTGGGCTAGGGTTAGGGTTAGAGTTAGAGCTAGGGTTAGGGTTAGGGCTAGGGTTAGGGTTTGGGCTAGGGTTAGGGTTAGGGTTTGAGCTAGGGTTAGGGTTAGGGTTTGGGCTAGGGTTAGGGTTAGAGCTAGGGTTAGGGTTAGGGTTTCAGGTAGGGTTAGGGTTAGGGTTTGAGCTAGGGTTAGGGTTAGGGTTCGGGCTAGGGCTAGGGTTAGGGCTGGGCTAGGGTTAGGGTTAGGGTTAGGGATAGGTTAGGTTAGGTTAGGTTAGGGTTAGGTTAGGTTAATTAGAATTAGGGTTATGGGGATAAAAACTCAATCGGGACCCCACCCGGGTTGGTAACTTTTCAACGGAAGGTTGTAGAGACTCGGGGATAAAGTCCGTCAAGGGGTTTATTGGGTCTCTGAGAACGCCAGCAGTTGTCCCGAGTCTCTACGACCTACGGTTCCCGAGATATGACATGTATTTATGGGGATTTTTGGAATATTTGTATCTCGGGAACGGAAGGTCGTAGAGACTCAGGGATAAGTCTGGCGTGTTCAGAGACCCCGAATTATGTCTGACGGATCAGGGTCCCAAGTCTCTACGACCTTCCGTTCCCGAGTTATACTTAAGTTTATTTTCCCATTGAAGTGAATGGGGTTTGGTGCACCTATACTGAATATGTGTATCTCGGGAACGGAAGGTCGTAGAGACTCAGGGATAAGTCTGGCATGTTCAGAGACCCCGAATTATGTCCGACGGATCGGGGTCCCAAGTCTCTACGACCTTCCCTTCCCGAGTTATACTTAAGTTTATTTTCCCTTTGAAGTGAATGGGGTTTGGTACGCCTATACTGAATATGTGTATCTCGGGAACGGAAGGTCGTAGAGACTCGGGACCAACGTCCGTCTAGGGGTTTAAGTGTTTTTTGTGAACGCTGGTCTTTGTCCCGAGTCTCTACGACCTTCCTTTCCCCAGATAAGACATGTCCAGTAGGGGCGTATTTTGAATATGTGTATCTCGGGAACGGAAGGTCGTAGAGACTCAGGGACAAGACTGGCATGTTCAGAGACCCTGAATTATGGCAGACGGAGCTTGGTCCCGAGTCTGTACGACCTTCCGTTCCCGAGTTATACTTAAGTTTATTTTCCCATTGAAGTGAATGGGGTTTGGTGCACCTATACTGAATATGTGTATCTCGGGAACGGAAGGTCGTAGAGACTTAGGGATAAGTCTGGCGTGTTCAGAGACCCCGAATTATGTCCGACGGATCAGGGTACCAAGTCTCTACGACCTTCTGTTCCCGAGTTATAATTAAGTTTATTTTCCCATTGAAGTGAATGGGGTTTGGTACGCCTATACTGAATATGTGTATCTCGGGAACGGAAGGTCGTAGAGACTCGGGACCAACGTCCGTCTAGGGGTTTAAGTGTTTTTTGTGAACGCTGGTCTTTGTCCCGAGTCTCTACGACCTTCCTTTCCCCAGATATGACATGTCCAGTAGGGGCGTATTTTGAATATGTGTATCTCGGGAACGGAAGGTCGTAGAGACTCAGGGACAAGACTGGCATGTTCAGAGTCCCTGAATTATGGCAGACGGAGCTTGGTCCCGAGTCTGTACGACCTTCTGTTCCCGAGTTATAGACCGAAATGTGTCCCCCATTGGAAATGAAAGGGTGCCAGATTGAGTGAAAATTTCACTAAGTGTTGAGGCCAAAATTGTGTGTCCTGGAAGTGAGTAGGAGCACGTTTCAGGCCATTTGGAGTTGATTGGTACCATTTGTGGAGTTACTTTTTTGAACCCATACTTACCTCTATGGGTGTATGGTGTAGGATTAGGGTTTAGGGTTTGGGCTAGGGTTAGGGTTAGGGTTTGAGCTAGGGTTAGGGTTAGGGT
>CM075184.1:26894093-26896593 GCA_037577475.1 Chaunax sp. Z400
GCTAGGGTTAGGGTTAGGCTTTGGGCTAGGGTTAGGGTTAGAGCTAGGGTTAGGGTTAGGGTTTGAGGTAGGGTTAGGGTTAGGGTTTGAGCTAGGGTTAGGGTTAGGGTTTGAGCTAGGGTTAGGGTTAGGGTTTGAGCTAGGGTTAGGGTTAGGGTTTGAGCTAGGGTTAGGGTTAGGGTTTGAGCTAGGGTTAGGGTTAGGGTTAGAGCTAGGGTTAGGGTTAGGGCTAGGTTTAGGGTTTGGGCTAGGGTTAGGGTTAGGGTTTGAGGTAGGGTTAGGGTTAGGGTTAGGGCTAGGGTTAGGGTTAGGGCTAGGGTTAAGGTTAGAGCTAGGGTTAGGGTTAAGGGCTAGGGTTAGGGTTAGTGTTAGGGTTTGAGCTAGGGTTAGGGTTAGGGTTTGGGCTAGGGTTAGGGTTAGGGTTTGAGCTAGGGTTAGGGTTACGGTTTGAGCTAGGGTTAGGGTTAGGGTTTGAGCTAGGGTTAGGGTTAGGGTTAGAGCTAGGGTTAGGGTTAGGGCTAGGGTTAGGGTTTGGGCTAGGGTTAGGGTTAGGGTTTGAGGTAGGGTTAGGGTTAGGGTTTGGGCTAGGGTTAGGGTTAGAGTTAGAGCTAGGGTTAGGGTTAGGGTTAGAGCTAGGGTTAGGGTTAGGGCTAGGGTTAGGGTTTGGGCTAGGGTTAGGGTTAGGGTTTGAGGTAGGGTTAGGGTTAGGGTTTGGGCTAGGGTTAGGGTTAGAGCTAGGGTTAGGGTTAGGGTTTGAGGTAGGGTTAGGGTTAGGGTTTGAGCTAGGGTTAGGGTTAGGGTTCGGGCTAGGGCTAGGGTTAGGGCTGGGCTAGGGTTAGGGTTAGGGTTAGGGATAGGTTAGGTTTGGTTAGGTTAGGGTTAGGTTAGGGTTAGGTTAGGTTAATTAGAATTAGGGTTATGGGGATAAAAACTCAATCGGGACCCCACCCGGGTTGGTAACTTTTCAACGGAAGGTTGTAGAGACTCGGGGATAAAGTCCGTCAAGGGGTTTATTGGGTCTCTGAGAACGCCAGCAGTTGTCCCGAGTCTCTACGACCTACGGTTCCCGAGATATGACATGTATTTATAGGGATTTTTGGAATATTTGTATCTCGGGAACGGAAGGTTGTAGAGACTCAGGGATAAGTCTGGCGTGTTCAGAGACCCCGAATTATGTCTGACGGATCAGGGTCCCAAGTCTCTACGACCTTCCGTTCCCGAGTTATACTTAAGTTTATTTTCCCATTGAAGTGAATGGGGTTTGGTGCGCCTATACTGAATATGTGTATCTCGGGAACGGAAGGTCGTAGAGACTCGGGACCAACGTCCGTCTAGGGGTTTAAGTGGTTTTTGTGAACGCTGGTCTTAATCCCGAGTCTCTACGACCTTCCTTTCCCCAGATATGACATGTCCAGTAGGGGCGTATTTTGAATATGTGTATCTCGGGAACGGAAGGTCGTAGAGACTCAGGGACAAGACTGGCATGTTCAGAGACCCTGAATTATGGCAGACGGAGCTTGGTCCCGAGTCTGTACGACCTTCTGTTCCCGAGTTATAGACCGAAATGTGTCCCCCATTGGAAATGAAAGGGTGCCAGATTGAGTGAAAATTTCACTAAGTGTTGAGGCCAAAATTGTGTGTCCTGGAAGTGAGTAGGAGCACGTTTCAGGCCATTTGGAGTTGATTGGTACCATTTGTGGAGTTACTTTTTTGAACCCATACTTACCTCTATGGGTGTATGGTGTAGGATTAGGGTTTAGGGTTTGGGCTAGGGTTAGGGTTAGGGTTTGAGCTAGGGTTAGGGTTAGGGTTTGGGCTAGGGTTAGGGTTAGAGCTAGGGTTAGGGTTAAGGGCTAGGGTTAGGGTTTGGGCTAGGGTTCGGGTTAGGGTTTGAGGTAGGGTTAGGGTTAGGGTTTGAGCTAGGGTTAGGGTTAGGGTTTGGGCTAGGGTTAGGGTTAGGGTTAGAGCTAGAGTTAGGGTTAGGGCTAGGGCTAGGGTTAGGGTTTGGGCTAGGGTTAGGGTTAGGGTTTGAGGGAGGGTTAGGGTTAGGGTTTGAGCTAGGGTTAGGGTTAGGGTTTGGGCTAGGGTTAGGGTTAGGGTTTGGGCTAGGGTTAGGGTTTGAGCTAGGGTTAGGGTTAGAGCTAGGGTTAGGGTTAGGGTTAGGGCTAGGGTTAGGGTTAGGGTTAGGGCTAGGGTTAGGGTTTGAGCTAGGGTTAGGGTTAGGGTTTGAGCTAGGGTTAGGGTTAGGGTTTGGGCTAGGGTTAGGGTTAGAGCTAGGGTTAGGGTTAAGGGCTAGGGTTAGGGTTAGGGTTTGAGCTAGGGTTAGGGTTAGGGTTTGGGCTAGGGTTAGGGTTAGGGTTTGAGCTAGGGTTAGGGTTAGGGTTTGAGCTAGGGTTAGGGTTAGGGTTTGAGCTAGGGTTAGGGTTAGGGTTTGAGCTAGGGTTAGGGTTAGGGTTAGAGCTAGGGTTAGGGTTAGGGCTAGGGTTAGGGTTTGGGCTAG